>JASAOG010000129.1:1795000-2094320 GCA_030265305.1 Biomphalaria pfeifferi | reverse complement strand
GTGACCGGTCGACGCGATACTGGGGGTAACACCCAAGTGGGAAAAAATGTACTTTTACAAAAGCAGACAATTTTTAAACAAAATATATTACAGTAGCTAGATGACCAAACATGCCTATCGCACGTTTGATCTATAGATTTAGATTTGGGTTGCAAACAACTTTTTTTTCTTGAAACGATCTGTAACACAATGTAGGCCGAGCTTAAAAGGTTGAGAACCGCTGCTGTAGAGGTATTTAACATGTGAAAACATCCAACGCAGCAATGGGACCGCCCTAGTTTCCTTCCTGCATTAAAAAGCTGCTCAAAGTTTCAATTTTCTTGGCATCCCTACTTTGTCCTTTGCACCAACACTTCAGAAGAAGCATCGCCATTGGTCTGGCATTCCTTGTATATCCGTGGTAATGCAGCACTGTAATCTTCAATTTCATCGTAGCATTGAAAGAAATTGAAATTCTTTGTCGATAGAAGAAATCTCTTCGTCATGGGCGTAACGTTCACCCCCACTCCTCGAAATGAAATCCCCCATCAGGGAAGGGGGTGGAATTCAGTGACTGATTTTTTGCTTTGATTTTGTTTATTTTAGGTGATATTATAATAATAAACCAACACAGTCAAGGGGGTTTTGAGTATAAAACCCCCATCCAAGGGGTTTTGCAGTTAAATCCCCCTTTTCTATAAAACAAAATTTAAAAATAATAATTTAAACGACAATCCTCAAATTCCAAGAGCATAGCTAAGGAAGATTTTGATTTTAATACCCCCTCCGAATTTTTTTTACGATAAAACCCCCTCTTCAGTATAAGACTAAAGCATCAGTCCCCAAATTCTATGAGCGTAGACAAAAGGGGTTTTGTGTTTAGTCCCTCACCCCTCTCAAGCGGAGATGAAGCTAAAAACCACCTCTTCAATGTAAAAAATAATTACACACTAACATTTTTTTCTATGAGCGTAGCCAAGAGAGATTTTGAGTTTAAACCCCGCTCCTCCAGAGGGCTTTTAATTTAAAACCCCTCCAGATGGTTTTAAGTTTAAAATTCCCTTACAGATAGTTTTTGAGGTTGAAAACCCCTCTCTTCGACATTATTCTGAAGCAAACTACAGTCACAAATTCTATGAGCGTAGCTAAGGGGGTTTTGAATTTTAAAAAAAAAATCCTGAGATTTTTTAGTTTAAGAAACCCCCCAACAGATGATTTTGACGATAAAACTTCGCTTTTCGATATAAAATCTAAATCAAACTACAGTCACCAAGAGCGTAGCCAAGAGAGGTTACAAACATCTACCAGTCGTTGGGCGGCATTAATAAAGTGCAGTGAATGGCTATAGCCATCTATTGAAATTGAAAAAAAGACTATATAGCATTTCAATGCGTCTACGCTCACGCGATCTTTTGTCAGGACGTTTTTGATTGCTGGGTGTTGAAGCAGGTTAATGTCTTGCTCTGGACTGTTTTTCGAAATACTTTTACTAAACGAAATGGCTTTTGTTCAAAACAACAACATATAGCTCAAAGAATCATCGCATAATAGAAATAAAAGCAAAGTGGGTGAACAAGAATAAATAAATATGGCAGATACAGAGGAAGGTTACATACAGCAGGGGATATAACAGCACAATAAAAACGATTGCCAATGAAACAATATCAGTACACTCAATATTTTTTCCCACCTAAAAACCCTTAATCAAAGGCAAATTATATACCACTTTATTATACCAGTATATATATACATATATATATTAAATAAGTTGGGTTTTTTGTATCTCTTCAGACGTCTAACCTCAATGAGTTGCGTCTCTAAAGGTGCCGTCACTAGGGTCGGAACATCCTGATCTAACCGCACCGGGTGACACCGACCCTAGTGATATGAGACTGCCAGTGGGGAGCGCCTCAAGCTCTTCCAGCAGCAAGCATTTTTCTGAATTTTTTAGCTTCAGAAAGTCATTTTCCTGTCGTCTACAACGCTCTATTTCTCCTAGTAGGAAGATTGCATGTTAAATTAAATTAATTTTAGAAGAGGTGGAGCGGGTCTTTATCGAAATCTAAGCGACATATCGAAACAGTAGTGCAAGCTTGTAATGAGCTTGATGATCCATCCTCGTGTTCCGCAAGACGTCGTAATGTTTTTCAAACTGTAGTTTGGATCTTTTGTAAAGATTATTTATATATATATAGACATATTATGTACAAATTTGTACAAATACTCCTTCTTCCCTAGCGCTATTAGAGCACGGAATGGGTTGCCTGAGCAAGCCAGAAAAAACAATGACTTGGCAGAATTTAGGTCATTGGTTAATATGCATGACTAAATGCATGACGCGTAGGACGTAATCATCTTCTTTTTTTGAAGTAACGTCTGTATTATATAAGATAAGAGTGCAACCTTCCCCCCCCCCCCCCCCACCCCACCATTTTTTTTTCTTGTTTATATTGTGTATTAGTATTATCTGTGCATAGAAAGCCCCAAAGGGGCATAACTATAATAATTTTATATTAAGACCTTTGCTTGTACTTCTAATCTTCTATAAAAGGTTGTTACCGGTACAGTAACTTGAGTGTACCTATGAACCCATAAAATAAGTTATAGATCTAAGTTCAAGAATCTAATTTTTTTTTTTAGTATGGATTCCCTTGTAAATGAATGTGACGTTGTTGTTATTGGAGCTGGTTTGTCGGGGTTATCGGCTGCTTATTATTTGCATAAAAAAGACAAAGGTCTGCGAATAATTGTTTTGGAAGCAAAAGGTTAGAGTTAGAATTTCATCATTTATGATTATGAATATTATGATTATTTTGATATCATTTTATCTAGTCTAGATTCTATTTCTTAGAATTTCTAGATTTAACTAAATGCTTTCCAATGATACCAAATTTATATTGCTGAGTTTATTGTGAGGGAAGTTATTAAATTTTTAGTGGCCAAAAATTAGCCTTCGAAAAAAATCTGTGACCGAAACAACTGACAGTAGTGACAGTTGAACTTTAATTAACCATATTATAAAAAGTCTTAAAGATATGGGGTTGAAACTTCACACTCTTTTTCATTAACCTGTATTCTGTTAAAACAAATTTAAAAAATAGGACCAAGCAATAAAATCTTTGAAAAAAAGTGAATTAATATTTTAAAAAAGCCTTGACAAAAAATAAAAATATATGTGATTTTGTCATCATATGAGCCCAAAAATCACAAATAAAACAAAGTAGAGTGTGTAGTGTGTTTTATTTTGTTTAATTATAATTCTACTGTATTTAAATATCTATTTATATGCATCAGATAGATAATTTTTATAAATTAAAAATGAAAATAGCACTGCGCAGAAAAATATTTGCTAAAATTTTATGACTATAAGTTTAATAAACTTCATAAAAAACAGTTTAAACCTTTTTGTAGAGCACTGGCAATTAATCATTTTAAAAAGGCTGAATTTAAATGCTTTGAAATTAGATTGTAAATGAAAATTTTCTTGCATCGGACAATAAAATAAAAAAGAAACCTTGCGATTCATTTAGAAGTTATTAAAAGATTTTTTACTTAAATTTTTGTGCAATAATAGCTCATCATTTAAAAATGTAATGTACTCATTTATTAACTATTAGAGTAGATTCTTAGGATTCTAGATCTACAATACATCTACTCTAGATTTAGATTGACTAGTCTAGCTATCTAGATTGACTAGATCTATAATTATTAGTATAATATAGACTATATATATAGTATCTAGATCTAGTCTAGTTTATTAATTAATATGCTATTCAGACACCTGTTTTAGTGTTTATAGCTATAGGATTATACTTAATGGCCTTAATGGACCTCATTCACCAATCGTAAACAAATACCATTTAGCCACGTGGTGCTCTATCTCTTCTATATAATTTATGATCTCATGGTTAATTCATGATGGTTGTCACGTGGCAGTTTTTTTTTTTGTTTTATCAATAAGATCACATGACTAAATGTTGTTTGTTTATGATTGGTGAATGAGGTCCATTATACTAGTAGATTCTAGATTATGAAAATTCATAATCAGAAATAGATACTTCAATCAATTGTATGACTATGCCTATACTTATACTATTAAATTATTAACAATTACTATGTCACACTTCAGAGCATGTGACATTACTTGGTTTATTTACATGTCACAAGAAAATTCACTGAGACCATGGGTGTAGCGGGGGGGGGGGGGGGGGGGGGGGGGGGTTTCAGCGCTGGGCACTCCATAGGGGCAGGAGGGTGGAATTTGTGACTGTTGTTTTGCTACTTTAAATTTTTGTATCTTTATTAATGGAAGGAGATTTTAATGTTAAAATATCACTTGCCCCAGTGTTGCCAAAGAGGTTTTGATGTTAAACACCCCCTCTTCAAAAAAATAATTTTTAAAAAAGCTAACTAGTCACCAAATTCCATAAGCATATTATAGAAAAGGGGTTTTGAGTTTCTTCAATAAAAAAATTTAAGCAAACTAAAGTCACCAAATTCCATAAATGTAACCAAGATGAATTTAAATTTAAAACTCTTTCAGAGGTCTTAAGTTTAAAACGCTTAGTAGACTACTGTCAAAAAATTCCATGAGTGTAGCTAAGGAAGGTTTTTAATTTACCCCCCCCCCCCCCCCCGAGGGTTTTAAGTTTAAACACCCCCAATTTTCAGAAAGGTTTTGTGTTTAAAATCCCCCTCTTCAATAAAAAAAATACTAAAACAAAATATAGTCAGTCACCAAAAAAACTAAAGCAAGCTACAGTCACCTTATTTCATGAGGGTAGCATGGGGGTGAGGGAAAAATTACCTATAAAAACATAAAGGAAAACTAGTCTCTAAATGTAGCCAAAGGGATTTTTATGTTAACCCAGCTCCACCATTTTTTTTCCATTAAAGACTGAAGGATAACTAGTCACAGAATCTCATAATCGTAGCTGAGTATGGCTTAGATGTTTAAAAAAAATTCCTATTAAAAAAAAGCAAAGCTACAGCCAATACATTCCATGAGCCAAGTGAGGAATAATGTTAAAAACCCCTCTTCAATAACAAAAACACTCAAGGAAAACTAAAGTCAACAAATTCCATGAGGTTTTGTGGTTAAACCACCACCACCAATAAAAAACTAAAGCAAAACTATAATAACCATTTGAGCCTCGCCATGGGGTTTTTCTGCCAGTTGCTGGAACCCATCAGTAAAGTAAATCTACAAGAATTCAAGCCACAGACTTAAAAACTAAAGCAAACTACAGTCATTTGAGGTTCAATCCTTCTTGAAATAAAACATTTCACACATTGATTTGTTTTGTAACAATCACTGGGCTCCATTAATAAAGTGCAGTGAATAGCAGATTTGATATTTGACTTCAAGAGTAGCAGGATATTGCACTGTAGATACCTCAGAAGATGCATTTTTTAGCTTCAAATATAACAAAAAATGCTTGGGGCCAGGGCTCCGCCCCAAACAGCGCTGTTGTGCTCCTCCAGAACCTGTAGCTGGCAGGGGAGGGGTGTCTACTTTCCTTCCACTAACTCTAGAAAGAATCTATTCTTGGGAATTTTTTTATATATATATATATATATATGTGTGTGTGTGTGTGTGCAAGACTGAGTTCTAAGTATTATGAGTCAGTTATGACACTGACAGTCACATTAAGTAGATGGCAATCACAATATTGAATGGCAACTTATTACTATAATTATATAATTACATTTTACTAGATCTAGATCTTTTTAAGTCTATCAAGTTTTTAATCATCAAGAAAAGTCACTAGAGTCTAACTATCTAGACAAGAGTCTAGAATAAAAAGGTATTTGCTGACACAATTTTACCCATTTACCATTTACTGTATTTTTACTTTTTCCTTACTATATCTATCACTTGATGATAATAGGTTTACTTTTGTAATGGTTTGAAGTAGTTTCTACACTAGGTATAAGAAGAAAATTAAAGTCTAGTTTTGACTGAATGAGCATCTTGGGATTAGCAAAAATTATATCAGGTTAACTTTAGTATGCATGGTAACCACATGTGGATACCAGTTTTTATCATTATCATTAACGTCATGTGGAAATTTGATCACTTGTGAACAAGACTTGTAATATAATATATATAGATAGAAAAGGAAAGATTGATAATGAAATCGACCTACAGAGGTACATGACAGAGCATCATGGCGTCTCGCTGTGAAAAGTGGCACACAGGTTGCTGAGGAAAAGGGAACAACGCTGGCAGAAGAAAAGCGCCAGAGAAGAAAAGCGAGGCTCACAACACTACCTCCAGCTGTAACCTGCCCAGAGTGCAGCCGAACATTCCGGGCTTACATAGGTCTTATCAGCTACATGAGGAGGCATAAAACCCCAGTGCAAAGCCCTCAGCCACCTAGATGACAAAGTGGTCATTATCGAACCACGATGGATGAACTATAAATAAATATAAAATATATAGACATATTGGCCAGTGCAATAGTCACAAATGGTATTTGCTCTACTTGCATTCGTCTTAAATTAAAATTAATCCAGGGCAATGCTGGGTATTTTAGCTAGTTGGATATACTGATAAGTTTTGGAGACAATATAGGACAAATGATGAAAATGTAAAGTAGCACTTTTTAGCATGGTTGTCAGTGCCATTTGAGCAATGAATCGGTTGTCTAAATTAGCCAGGAAAACCAATTTCTGATCTATACAGATTCATGATTGTCAAGAGCATTAGTGACCCTGTCAAACTCATTACTGACTATATGGGCATTCTGGCAAATGCTCTATGGAGACTTGAGGCCACTGAATGGGCTGTGTGAATGTCAGTAACACTTGTATTACATTGATTTTATAAAATTCTCTTATAAATAAAAAGCGCCATGGAGCATCATGATTTATCTTTTATAAAAGGCTTTTTTTTAAAGCCTACATTCTAATAGCTAATGTTTCTAAATAATGTGATAGTTTCAACCCATTTACCATGCTTTTTTTAAGTCTTCAATCCCATATAAAATATACACTTAGCCATTAACAAACAACATAAGGCCTATATTTCAATATAGACATAGAATGTCCTTTAGTGTGAACATATTCAGATGAATCTATAAATGGACCAAATATGTTTTTGATACATTATCAAGGACATGTATGCTTCAATGCTCATCATGTGTTACGCAATTTGTGGGCTAGATAGTATGGCACAGAGTATTCCCCTGACCAGCACACTTCCTGGCTAGACTATTTGTGAAATACCTGCATGAAAAAACAATTATAAAAAATAATATTAAAATGTCTCTTGTGATAGAAATTGGTCTAGTTTTGTTGAATAAACTAATGAATTTAAGTTTATGTAATCAGCATTGGAACTTTATTATTTATATATCATTAGGCTTGATTTATTATTAAATTTCTTAGACAGAATCGGTGGACGTACATTGACTCGTCAGCTTGCAGCAGCAGATGGAACTAAGGATTTTTGGGATTTGGGAGGTGAATGGGCTGGCAGGTATGCAGACTAAAGTGATTTTCTTTTAAGTAAATATAATTATATTTTTAATCATTTATTAATCAATCAAACATTCAAGTTTTATTATTCTGTAATAAAACAGAACTTTAAAACTCTGGTGGAATTTTTTTTTTTTTTTTAAATTACATTTCTAGTAAAAAGTAATTTTCAATATTTTTTTTTATATTTTTTTGCATAAAATTAAGAAACTAAAGCAAGGGGCATTTTCAAATGTTCTTCTCAGTATTATCCTTTTGTTTTGTTTTTCAAATTATATTTGTATCATGTGTTGTTGTTTTTTATTATTTTTTACCATGCTTTGCACTGCCTTTTCTTATACCATATATAATATGTGTTTCTGAAATTTTTTAACCTTTGTGCTTGAAATAAGTGAATAGGTTGTATAGTATCAAGAATATCAGCTACAGTGAAAATAGTGCTAAAGAAGTCTTTTAAGATTCTTAATTAAATTCTCCCAATGATAATAATGGTCTCTTACTAGTTTAAAGTCATTGCTTTTATTGGAGTGTGTGTGTGTTTCCAAAGTGATGATGAAATGAAGAAAGGGTGCTTTAATTTTTGGTCTTAGAGATTGATGAAAGCATGACTCAGTCTGTCATAATTTATGTTAACAAGATGATCTAGAGACATGAAAGAGTAAAGACATGTTTAAAATACCATTTTATATTATTATATATCAGTTGAATTTGTCTATATTGTAATAAAAGTTGTATTTGGTTTTGTTTTAAAAAAGAAGTTTGTTCTAGAATAATACGCCTACATCAGTTTACTTATACTAGCAATGTAGTGCTACAAGTCAACAACCAATCATCAACATACTATACCTGTGATTTTGTGTGCAAAACAATGTATGAATGTATTCAGAGGGCCTCCTACTAGTTTGTGTGTAACCCTTTTGTTTTATTTTTTTTGTTTGTCTTTTTTAGACCACAACCTCACCTTCAGTACTTACTCCGAAAGTTCAATCTTAATACTTTCAATCCAGTAAGACCACATGATGGTAGACAACTTAGTGACCTGACCACATTGACACTTCAGACCCGCTGTGATTTAATCCAGTTTACATGGAAGGCAAGCATGCTAAAATGATTTTGCATTGTAAATTTTCATGTGTTTTTTTTTTTAATGATTGAAAAAAAATAAATTTTTTTTTTTTGTCTTACCTTTTAGCTGAAGAGCTTACAACGAAAATTAACAGGTGTGGATTTAAAAATGTCAGTCAATGCTCTTGAATATGACAACTGCAGCTTTGATAAATATAAAGAGGAAAATCTTTGGACACAAAGTAATTATGCCTTAAATTGAGGGCACAACATGGCCTAAATTGTGCTGATGTGCTAAAAACACAAAATAAATATTAAATGCCTTAAAATTAGACTATTTGTAATTATAAGGAAAGTAGTTACAAGTCTGAATATAAAGAAAGTAGTTACAAGTCTGAATATAAAGAAAGTAGTTACAAGTCTGAATATAAAGAAAGTAGTTACAAGTCTGAATATAAAGAAAGTAGTTACAAGTCTGAATATAAAGAAAGTAGTTACAAGTCTTAATATAAAGAAAGTAGTTACAAGTCTGAATATAAAGAAAGTAGTTACAAGTCTGAATATAAAGAAAGTAGTTACAAGTCTGGATTCGCAGAACATTTTTTTAACACATTTTGTTTCTTGAGAACAAAACTCCATTGAGCAACGGAAGTGTATAATATTGAAGTAAATTCATTTTCAAGTTATTTGCTTTAAATAAAAAAAATTCAGCAATTATTTTATGTTAATTAACAATTAATATAAAACTACTAACAGCTGAATATCTATGGGTTGTTTTTTTTCTACAAGTCTGCTAATTCGCTTGCATTCAATAACATAAAGTTATCCCCCAATATTAATGAAATATTTGTAAAAAATCAAAGGCTTCATTAAAAGATAATTTTACCTAATCTTTTAAGTACAAAAACTATAAAGGCTAAAATAATATTTAACCTTACGAATGTTTATAAAACCAAACACTGCCTTCCCCACAGAATAAAGTAAATTTTTTTTTTTTGCAGCTGCTAAGACCATTGTTGACTCTGCTTGTAAGTGCATGTTTGGACTGGAACCTTCTGAAATGAGTTTACTGTATTTTTTGATGTATGTCAAAGCTGCAGGTGGCTTAGAGATTTTCTTGCATCCCAAAGAATTTACAGGAAGTGAGTGCCGAATTAAAGTAAGTCATTAGTGGACATGTGTAGTGCAATAGGTTTTAGACTGCTCATCAGATAAACTTAGGGCCTACTTATTTGCAATGTTTCATCGTTTTTAATAATAAACTTTGCAGGGAGGTGTCCAACAGCTATCTTCACATCTAGTACAAAAAATTGGCAAGAAGTGTGTTTATCTGAGTCAACCTGTGTCTCACATTGTTCAGGTAATACTTAACACTACTTCATCACTACAGTAATAGTATAGCTACTTAACACTACTTCATCACTACAGTAATAGCATGTCTAAGTAGCACTACTTCATCACTACAGTAATAGCATGTCTAAGTAGCACTTCTTCATCACAACATTGTTAAGAAAATATTTGCAATTCTATCTTCAAATAGTGCTACTCTTGTACATACTCATGTTTCTGCTTATGATTTCTTTTTTTACAAAAGTAAGATTAACCTTTGGCGAGCTCTATGTACTATGTGACTCAACATTATGATTGATTTGAAATGAAACCCCAACATAATAGCAGTATTATATAATATTATATAATATTCTTTTTCTTCAGTCTATAGAAGGTGCTCGTGTCATAACCACAAATAATGTACAAGTTTTGTGCCAGAGAATTATATTGGCTATACCTCCTCACCACATTGGTAATATAAAACAGTGCTTTAGTTGATTTAGGAGTAAGGATAATATATTTTGTATCATTCCAGATTTTATAGAAATATTTTTCTACTTAATTTTACTGTCTGATATATAAACTTCATTTTAAACATTTATTGACTTAAATTAATAAATCCACCATACTTTTTAAGCCAAAAATGAGTCTATATATATTTAGGGTTGTATTTATGTGGAGACCTCGTGGCAGGGTCTTTGTGGAGGCCCCTACAAGTTTTCAAAAGCTTTAATTAAGATCCACCTATGAATGATAATACATTTATCTAAAACCTTGCTTTATTTTGGAAGAAAGAAATTAATCTCAATTTCCTTTTAAAAAAAAAATTAAATATGCATATTTTAGTTTAAAAATGTGTATATTTTTGAGTTTGTGGAGGGTGAGGCCCTTGGTAGACACACTTTCATAAATCCAGAGCTGTATTTACTTATTCAGAGCATGCTACAAGCACTTCTTAATCACATTTTAGTCAGAGTAAAAATGTTTTTAAAAAATGTTATTTTTCTGACCTGTCAAAATTCAGATAGATTTTTATCTCTCTTGTGGAGGGCAGCCCCTCCTGCTCTCCATTAAATCTGCCCCTGATATTTATATATTTATTTGTTATAAAGTACAAATACATAATATAGACATAAGCAACTTTAAATCTGTTGATTGCAATTTATATTAATTGTGTGTTTGTATGCACTATTTATAATAATGTGTTGCTTTTGTGCAGCGGCTATTAACTACTCTCCACCACTGGCTCCTGCCAAACTGGGTTTGTTTCAGAGTGTACCTCTAGCATTCATCGTCAAATTTGCTGTGACCTATGAAGAGGTAATATTGTGTATACATATCTTATATATATATTTCTAAAAGCCCTCACTCCTTCATCACTAATTCTTGTCATGGCTGAAAAAAAATATAAAAATTATAAGAAATGCTTCCATTTTTAAGCTTTTCACTTTTGATACATTATGTCCTCCTAAATAAATAAAATTAGGTTAGCTCAATAAGTATGGCATTTGACTTTTAAGGGTCTAAGTCAAAAATCATGTGTTAGCATTTTTTGCACAATTTAATTTTAATCATTTGAAATAAAATTTATAAACTTTATGGTATTTGAAAACATCAGAGAGCCTTTCAAATATTTGGATAAGAAGTTGAAAAGTCGAGGAGTATTATATTTATGACTATTTTCTCCGGCATAGTGTGTGTAGGGAGGAATGGAATTTATGTGCAGAAAGTATATCTCTGGGAGGGGGTAGCGTTATAAAGTGGGCTGTGCCCATTAGATTTAACAGTAACTAAAATTGATGAATTAAATAATTGTGGTGGAGCGAAGAGGCTGGGAGAGAGAAAGGGATTCACAGGTCAGAAAAGTGTTGGGGAGAGTGTTTCTATTATTTTGTTATTATAAGTACAAAAATAGGAAAGGGAGTTCATGGCAAAATAAAAAATATATAGCTTGGGAACAAATCAAAAGGTGTTGTCGGTGGGTAATGCTAGTATATATATACATATATATAGATAATCAAACTTCACAACCCTTTGTGAGGTCTGATCAAAATTTCTTAAACATTCCAGTATGAAGGGAAGAGGTTCTTGAAAAGTATTTTTTTGAGAATAGTAATAAACTGTTGTAAGTGACTCAACATTTTCTAATTTTTGTTTTTAAATCCTAAATTTTGCCTTTTTTAAATTTTTTTTTTTTTAAATTTATAAAGGCATTTTGGAAAAAGGACAATGATAGACATCACTATGGTTTCCAGGCAGTGTTGGATAATGATGAGGGACCAGTGGGCATTGTTTATGATGCATCGTCAGGGAGAGGTAACCCTGCACTGGCTGGATTTATTTCTTCATTTCAAGGCTTAGATAGTGATGTAGGTCCAGTTTTTTTAATTTTTTTTTTTAACTGTATGAAATCAAAATTTAAAGACTCATGACATAAACATGTGCTAATGGTTTCAATAAACCCAACAATGTTGTCATAAGATAAAATAACCCTCTATTTAAATCCAATAAGAAATTTTACCTCTTTTTTCATATATTTTTAATCTATATTATATTTCTAAGTTACCACTGACTGACTGACTCATTAATGAAGATTTCTTAAACTGTCATGCTTATCAACATGAAATTTCGTACACAGCTCTTAAGCATTTGCTAAGAACTGGTTTTGACATATTTGCAACCTGGCCATTACTATTCACAAAAAAACGCAAGCCTTTGTTGTTGTTTTTTCAGTATTTCCCCAAAGGCTGCAGTCTGTATACAAAGTATTAAAACTATTTCACTCAAATTCCGTATTTTTAAAGCAATTTATTTCTTTTTTCCTAAGACAACTTTTTTTTTAATATACTTAACATCATTTCCGCTTCTTTTTTAAATGTGGTCTAAATAAAGAAAAAACTAATCATCAAAAAGATAGGTCATGATTCTTTTTCTTATGATTAAAGGATGTAGCTAAAAAAATAAAAAAATTCTATACATAGATTCAAAATCTGAAAGGTGTGGTGATCAATATCAATACTAGATTTATATCACTAAGAAGACGCTGACTAAAGAAAAAAAAAACTAATCCTATTAGAATTAAAAAGATAAATCGAGATCTATTGTCATTTCACTACATTCAAAAGGGGTCAAAAAAATTATCACAATAAAAATTAAGCCAAATTGATATTTCTTTTTATTTAGAAAACAAAATACCAAAAATAACTGTAGAAAGGGGAACAGGAATGTGGCATTCAATTGGGGCCTTCAGAAAATGCTTCTAGGCCTGAAACTGATGGTATGAAGATATGCATGCAGTGTCTAATATCATTCATTGCTTACTTTAAGATTAAAATTTGCAATAAAAAAAGTCACTGTCAAAATATAATGTACCAGTACATTAAATTGAGAAACCTAAGAAAAGTCATAGAGTGTACAAAGGACTAAGTTTTTGTTGCTTGAGAAGGAGGTGGGAGCAGATAAATTAAAGTGATACTAGAATTAACGGGCCCAAAATATGAGTGCATGTATGTTTTGAGGTGCATTATGAAGCGAGTCTTTCCAAATCAAGTCAAAAGTCTATGTTGCAGAAATTATGGTGTTGAGGTAACAAAAAAAAAGAGGTTCCAGAGACAGAGAAGGAAAGAAAGTGTGGGCTGTGAAATTTCATTGTAACAGATGCAGTAATTCAGGGGGCTAAATAAGTATGTCAGGTTCATCATTAAAATGTGGTCCATTTAGTACAATTCAAAAAAAAAAAGCTGGTGTTCTGGCCATAATAAACTTTATAAAGACTGGGAACAAATCAACTGGCGTAGCTGGTGTGTACTGCTAGTATTTTATATTAGTATCTGTCACGATCACGCTGTATGCCACAAATCACAATCTCTTAAATATGTATATGCCTCCTATTACTGTCACTTTGAAGACGATCTTGACTTGACTTGAAGATCGTGATTGACGAGGATCTAGAAATTGTCAGTTGATAAGATGATCATCTAGAAATTGTCAGCTGATGAGTATGTTACTAATAGATTCACTGAAGAAACATTTCCTTGTCAAATACAGAAACTTTAATTTAAAACTTGGAACAGCTATTTACAATAATTACAATAATAAATTGTAATTAAATGAAATGGTTAACATATTTCTACTGGATTAGATGATCTACACAATAAAAATTTATGTCTTTTTTCTATCAAGTACCAACTCGAGACTGGCTGTAATATCTAGAACCTTCCCAGACCTCCAGCGTTATCACGTGACTAATATCTCTTTGCTGCATGGCTAACCAATCTGACCAATCAAATTACAGCTTAACACATTAAGTTTGCATTTCTGACCAATTATAAGGGGATGTTAACTTGGACTTTCCCGAGCTCGCTTATTTTCTGCCGGCAAACCTTGAGATAAAAATAGACAGTATCAAAACAAAATTTATAAATTTTTTATCAAAGACCTGTATTTTGAATTTAAATCAACTAACAAAACTAAAATCTCATTTGTAGACCAGTGGGGAGAGGGGGTATCTGGGTGAAAGTTTTCTGTAAACACAATTCAGCTCGAGTCATGTGTTGAACCTTGAACCCCCTTCGTAGGTATCCAAACCAAGTTCAAGCGCACTCAGCCTCTTGACCACGCTTTTGTTATGTAGTAAACATATACGGTAATAAAAGATTGAAATGTGACAATTATTTTTTTTAATAACATTCACATCTATCATCTCTTTTTTCCTCTGATGTCCATTGTCATTAGATTGAAATATGACAATTATTTTTTTTAATAACATTCACATCTATCATCTCTTTTTTCCTCTGATGTCCATTGCCATTAAACAACACATTTGCATCTTTTTACATTATCCCCATTTTGAAATCACAACATGAGTCTTCATTCATTTTCATAAGTATTTAAATTAAATTTTTTTTCTTTTCAAATTGTATAATTATGAATTTCATTTTTACATTAACTTAAATTTATTACTGCAGCCTAAAAATCGAAGAGCAACCATCATGAGACTAATTGAGAAACTATTGGGTCCTGAATGTCAGAAAATATTGGAGTTCTCTCAGATGGACTGGAGTAAAGAGCCTTACAATGGTGGCTGTTTTCTTAGATCAATCGTCCCAGGAGCTACTAAATATTTCAACAATGAGTTGAGGGAACCTTTTGATAGGTCAGTTGTATTTGTGCTTATTTTATTAGTGGCCCCAGGAAAAAAAAAAATTTCTTATATTACTTTTGTCACATTTGGATCTCAAAAACTACTGGCTAATTTTTACTTTTATTTTTTAAATTAAACATTTAAACTTTTTTTCATAAAATACATTTTTAAAACAATACTTAAAGTATTTCTGGATTTTTAGGGCCCTCAACTCTAATGGGTACTTGACATTACTTGGGGAAAAGTAAAGATGGTTTGTCATTGTATGACACCATTGTTAACTGCGGGCCATAGAAACAATATATATATGTATTTATATATTATATATAAACACACATATATGTTGATGTATAAAGTTTTGTTATTTTTCAAAATGATGTTAAAAAAAATATATCTGCTACTGTTTTTTTTTGTTTTCTGGTGTACTGGCTATCAAGGGTTTACTAAAAAATGTTTCTTAAAAAAAAAACAACAAGAATTCATGTTTTATGAACATATTTATACACATTTTTAACACAAGATTTTAATGGCAGTGGTTTGTGTTATTTATCAGTAGTACCAGTACACATGTTGGCTCCTTTTTCCTGTTCATTTCCTCTTAAGGGCTTTTTCATAAGGGAAGCACAGTGAGATTTCATACACCATCATTTATTCATTTCTTTGACTCTATGTTGAAATAATGTAAAGTTCACTCTGACTGTATTCAGACAAGTGACAAGCATGGTGTCTTACATTTGAGTGATTGTAGGCAATGATGCTTCAAATGTATATTTTTTTTATGGAGGAAGATAGGATAATGGTTATTGATGGCTTCTCATTAATAGCTATTGATCTTTTATTGCTGAGAATATTTAAACCTGCCTTTTACCTGTATGATTTACTAAATCTAGGAGAAGGAAAACTCTGAATCCAAACCTCCATTGCCTTGCGGCTATACCCAAACGCGGGAAAGGCAACCCTTAAGAAAATCAGGAGTTGGTGACCCTTAGGCAGATTGTGTCATACTGTGCTACAACCTGGGAGAGCCTGCAGCACTACTGATCCCAAACGTATTGGATATTCCATTCCTTTGGTCACATCAGCTGCACAGAGAGGGGGGAATTGCTGTGTGGGCAACATCGTTCCGACCATAAACAACACCCAGGCTTTCATCTCCCTTAGTCCCAGATGAACCATAGTCGCTCTACGACTGAAGGTCAACAAAAAAAATTTACTAAAGAGAAGACCCATGGGTAATCCAACAGATGCTTTGTTATCTTGTTTAAGGACATATTACTTTGTCAGTTTGTATATTGAATGGTTTTGTCAAAATAAATATTTAAAATCTATTTTTTAGAATTCATTTTGCTGGGACAGAAACAGCAACTGTTTGGTGTGGATTTATGAATGGTGCAATACAGTCTGGCTTCAGAGCAGCTACTGAGGTAAACAAATAAAACAAATAAGTTAGTAGAGAAAATATAATGTTAGAAGCTTTTTTTTTGTTATATTTTATTAGATACAAATTAATAATATTGTTGACAATTTTTAAATGAACATTTTAAATAGCTGTAAGTTATTTGTTTTAAGAGTTTGTCTTAATAGAAAAAAATGTGCTAATAAATATGCTAGTTTTATACAATAATTGTATAATTTGTATCTGTTCTCTTTTTAAACTTAGGTTTTGTATCACTTGAGACCATTGATAATAACATCACCAGACCTAGAAGTTCTTCATCTTCCTGATAATGCTCAGGAGACACCGCAAGTCAAACAAAATTGGTTAACCTGGGCTGCTGTGGGTATGGGCTTTGCTTCAGCTGTCTACTTTCTGACTAAGACTAACACTGTATCTTCTTCCACAACATTTGTTAAGAATATACGCTTAGTTTTTGATGGGAGATAATCATATCAGTTGGAACTCTAAGCTTTCAACTTTTTAAATCTATTTTCTTAAGCATTGAAAAGCAATAATCTAGGGTACCGGTAATTTATAAGAAAAAAAGTTGTCTTTCAATAAAAATTTAATAATAGACTAAAGAAGCTTTGTAAACAGAAGGAAAACCTATATACAAAATTTAAAGAAACTAAGGCAGAAAGAGTTTACAAAAAGTATATAAAAATTAAACACTTAACCCAAAAAGTAAGCAGACAGCTGCAGAGTGAATACATAAACAATGTAATATCTAAAGATAACAACAAAGACCTATGGTCATACATTAAGTCTAAGAAAATGGAAACAACAGGCATAGCGCCATTAAAAGATGAACATAACATAATACATAATGATAATGAAACTAAACCAAACATCCTAAACAAATACTTTGCATCAGCTTTCTCAGCCCCAGGAGGCAAAGACATATTACTGAATTTGAACCAAGTAGACAACATAGAAGATATAGCAGTACAAGAAAATGGAATTCAAAAACTATTAGCCAACACCAAACCAAATAAAGCCTCTGGACCTCATGGTATTCCAGCTAGATTACTCAAAGAACTAAGCAATGAGCTAGCCCCAGTGTTCAAAATACTCTTTTAGGCTTCACTTAACCAGGGCAGAGTACCAAAGGACTGGAAAGAAGCTAATGTCACCCCCCTATTTAAAAAAGGAAAAAAATCTGACCCAGGAAACTACAGACCAGTATCACTTACCAGCATCACATGTAAAATCCTAGAACACATAATATGTAGCAACATCATAAACCACTTAGATAAAACAAAATGTCCTCACACAATACCAACATGGCTTTAGGAAATAGATCATGTGAAACACAACTAATAGGACTAATTGATGATTTTTCTAAAGGTTTAGATAATAGTGAACAAATAGATGCTATCTTACTAGATTTTTCTAAGGCTTTTGACAAATGTCACCACCATAGTTTGCTTAAAAAATTAAAATATTTTGGCATTAATGGTCCACTGCATCAGTGGATTAAAGATTTTCTGATAGGGAGAGAACAAACTGTAATAATAAATGGCTCTAAATCAACACTGATAACAGTAAACTCAGGTGTACCTTAAGGAACAGTCTTGGGTCCACTACTATTTTTAATTTACATAAATGATTTACCAAATTGCATTACTTCAGGAACAAAAGGCAGATTATTTGCAGACAATTGCATAATATATAGAACAATAAAAACAACACAAGACAGATATTTTACAAAGAGAATTAGATGAATTACAGAAATGGGAATCAAATTGGAGCATGTCTTTCCACCCAGAAAAATGTCAGTTGTTAAGAGTAACAAAAAAACTAAAACAAATTAATTCCACTTATCCTATTCATGGCAAACCAGTAACACAGACTAAAAACGCAAAATACCTAGGTGTTATAATAAATGAAAAACTGTCATGGAATCCACATATTGATGAAACTATAAAAAAATCAAACAAAGCATTAGGATTTATTAAAAGAAATTTCTATAAATCAAATAAGAACATAAAACTAAAATGTTATTTAACCTTGGTTAGGCCAATAATAGAATATGCATCCTCCGTTTGGAACCCCTCAACTAAAGAAAACATAAAGAAACTGGAACAGACACAAAATAGAGCAGAGAGATTTATAACAAATGAATATTCACATTTGACTAGAGTAACACCTATAGTAAAATCACTAAATTTAGAAAGCCTTCAGGACAGAAGACTCAAAAGTAAAGTAGCAATTATACATAAAACACTGAACCATAATCTTCAAATAGAAAAATAAAATTTAATAAAATACTCTGAAAGACACAAAGATAAAGGCACATTCCTTGTCCCATATGCTAGGACAAATTTGTACAAATACTCCTTCTTCCCTAGTGCTATTAGAGCATGGAATGGGTTGCCTGAGCTAGCCAGGAAAACCAGTGACTTGGCAGAATTTAAGTCATTGGTTAATATGCATGACGCATAGGACGTAATCATCTTTTATGAAGTAACGTCTGTATTATATAAGATAAGAAGATAAATTTTTAATACTACACTTAATGTAATTGACCTCACATTGAATTTAGAAGAATGTATTTTTTTAGTGCTTTAAGATATTAATAACCTTAATGGTATGAAATCATGTTAATGGATCATATTTAATGTAGTGCTTCCTAAGTGAATTGTTGTAATATGATGTTATACCCAGACTCTGGGTTTGAAATGTCAAACATTTTTTGTTAGGTATGTTAATGTACTATATTTATTCGTGCTATTTGCATGACATGTTTTTGTTTGTTTGGTATTAAGATCATCTGTCGTCATCGAGAAGTACATAGAAGTCTATTTATAAAGCACTGGTTATGAGTGTATGTGTTTCGTGTGTGAATGTTGTTTGTATTTGCATCTATATTGTTATTGTACAGTAGTTACACTGAGGTTGTCAATTGTAGTCAAACTGAATTTCCATTGGATTGGATCAATAAAAATTATCATATTATTTCTGTTTCTATAAGCTCTATACTGTATACTTAGTGTGACTTAATTTATTGAACCCTTAGAATCTAATCCTTTTGAAGTATAGGAGTTAAGCTGAAAGAAATTCCTGGCCATAATATTGCAGCTCATAGTGACATGTTTGGTTCTGATACTAAAATATTTAATATATAAATTTTGTGAGTTCTTGAATAATTGTACCAAAATGTATGTTATGCCAAAGACAACTTTCTGTACAGTTGTATAGGGAATAATGAAATATTACAATAAACATATTAGATATCTGTACACAAAATACTTGAAATACATTTTACAATCTTAATCAGACATTCCAAAATGCAGTCAACAGTATAAGAAAAATTTTTCAAAATTAAATTCTCAATTTAGCAAAGTGTTCATTCTTGATTTTAACTTCTTTGCAATGAATGGTAAAGGAATAAATATCTAGTTTATATTTTTCTTCTATGTTTGCTTAAAAAGTTGTTTCTTATCATCTGTCATGAATAGTTTTGTCTTGATCAGCATTAAACAAGGTTAGATTTTTTAATGTATATATATTTGCACAAAAATAAATGAAGCTGACATTATGATCAAAACATTCTTCTAATTTGGAGGAAATATTTTTTTAAAAACTCAATCTGTCTCGTAAAAATGTTTGTAGGTATATTGATACGGTACTCAAGTAGATTTGCGATAAATGATGGATAGTGCTGAGCCTTGACATTTACATGACAGTTAAGAAATTTGAGGGTTATGTACGTCACATTGTTCTGATAATGCAATGAATATCTAAAGAGAAAAAGCTTTAATGTAAGTGAAGAATTTAAAATGCAGTTTTACAAAAAAACTTCTTTATAGAAAATTGTTGGTTCAAGGACTTGCGTTTAAAAGAATGCATTGCAATTCATATCTTTTATATTTACAAATAAATTTGTGCTGAACCGATCTATGTTTCTTGCAAAGCTATGTTCATTTGACTGGCATTTGAGAGTAAAATTTCTGAGTGGCTTTGGATTGAATGGGTTAACAGAATGATGAACCAAGCAGGGCTTTTTAAGTTGCTTTTATAGCCTCATTCAATTCAAATCTGCTTTCTAGTCTCACATTTTGGAGTCAAGTTGTAAGGGCTTGAGCATCCAAGTACTCTGATTTTAGGTCATGCGCAAAGTCAATGTTTTAGGATACCGGTATAGGCTTGGTGGTGGGAATACAAAAAAAAAAATGAAGTAAAACAACTCGCTGTTCTCATTGCACAATGAAAGTTGTTTTTTTTTTTTAACTACGCACTTGCACTGTTAATGTCATACACAGACATTTTATGTCCATACTTGTCTGCAGTGCTAGACATTTATACTTATACTTGTCTGTAGTGCTCTGACAAAATGTTACATCTAAGGAAATAAATCTTAATTCCTTTTGCTGGTAGCTGCAGTAATGATGGTTTAAGAGAAAAATAGTTTGCCTAGTCATCTTCCTGGTTTTCTTGTGAATTCAGCATAGGCAAACAAGGCAGCTGCCTAGGGCCTCTAATTGATGGGGGCTTCGCACAAGACCTAAAACATTGGGAAACTTGTATCAAATCTCAAAATATACCTCTACTACCCTTGCTGTAAGTTTCTACTATGACTTATGCTTTATTGACAATGTTCAGTGCTACTTGTAGACAGAAGACCCTAGTTGTTTTATGAATTGAACATTTTTTTTTTTTGCCTAAGTCCAGCCCTACTGTATTTTACCAGTAGTGGGGAGTGTGTATTGCTGCTTTGAGGAATGTTTGTAAATGTACTAGATTTGTTGAACACAGTCTATTTTTTTTTTATTGATCTTATTAAATTCATTAGTTGTTGTCACCCAAAGTTAGAATCATTATTTACAAAATAACTATAGATTTGCTTAATTGGTGGAGTATTTCTGTCCATGAAATTGATTTAGTTATTTTACAATATTGAGAAAAACCCATACTAGGTTTTAATTTCTCCCCCAGTGTATATTTTAAAAAAAAAAAAGCTTTTAATTTATATCGTGCATAAAAACAAAACTCATTTGTTGACCAGAGGACGTATATGGGAGTTTCTGTGCTCAGTAAATGCAACTCTGATCTAGTCAGGTGTTGTGAACTTTCAGCCCCTTTGATAACCTCTTGGCTCTCTTAAGGCTGTGATCTTAATACAATAATTGTTTTCAACATTTAATTATCACTTATGCTTCATGAATTACAAAATATGTACTACGGTATGTAATTGTCACTGCTGGTCACATTTTAATAGTGTTTGTTACAAGCTTATTGTAAGACAAACTTAGTATGTGATTATACAATTATTATATACACTTGCTTAGAAATGTAAAAAAAAAATTCTTCAATTAAACATTTGTTACCCAATCAGATACTCGTATTGAGATAACTTCATTTCAGCCTTTTTTTTTTTTTTTTTCGCAACAGACAATTTAAAAGCTATTTTAAAAAATAATAAACACTGTTTGTGTCAAGATTAAGTTTACAAAGTTATATAACTAGGCCAACTTGCAGTTTCAACAAACTAATAGTGTGAGTGTAAGCATTGAAGTTGCCAGACAGCACATATTTAAGAATGCAACAGACACATAGCTTGGTATCAACAAAAATGTATTACATGTTTACAATGCTTCCAATTAAAAACTGAGATGTGATAAAATCAAGAATGATGAGATGACAACAGGTGTAAAAATATGTTTTGTCTCAGCATGAAAAATACATAATAAAATACCATGAAATAAACATTATATTACAAGAATGGGTTGTTCTTTTAGACTGACCTAGCTGGTATCCATCTAAAAAAAAAACAAATAAAACACCATAAAGCTTATTTAAATAAATATTTCTAATACATGCATGGTTGAAAAAAAGTGGACAACAAATAGTGACATTCAAGATTTTATACAAACTTAAGGTAGCAAAACAGTGAAGAAAATGTATATAGATTGAGACATGAATTGGCTTGTCTTGTGAATAGTTATCCCTTGTTTTTCCCATGTGGTCTTGAAATACATATCCCAAAAAGTAGAAAAAAAGATGTTTTTCCTATATATTTTTAACAAGTATTTAGACTTTTAAAACCCTCATGTACTATTCATAACCCAACCTTTGCATTCAACAGTCATTCTAGAATGTTTTTCCAGCTAGAATTAGATGTGATAGCCTAAGTTTCCTTAATAAAGTAATTCCTAAGTTGTGATTTATCTTAGGTAAATTTCACTTCAATGTGGATATAAATAATTCATGTACAGTATATGACAAATACTTTTCAACAGAAGATTTTGTCACCTACAGGACTAGTCTAATACAATATTAAACAAGGTTACAAAGACAGTTTGTGTGGAAACACAAACTCAAAATCGGCCCCCGAAGTGGTCCATCCAGGCAGGAAAAAAGGCAGGTTTCAATATTTTCAGAAAGAATATCATTATGAAATTCTATCAAAGGCAAATGACAGAGAAGAATGGAGAAAAAAGGTTGACAGATCTTGTATGGTTCCCTTAAGGTCCAGCAGACCAAGGGATAGTTGAAAGTGAATGTGAATAATATGAAAAACTACTAATTAATTGTTGTTTTAAATTATGTCCAACTTATTTGCAAAGTAAAAAGAAATTTTTTCTCTTTAAAAAAAAAGTTAACATTTTTTTTGTAAATGTATTTAGTATGACAGAACTTACATAACTTAGCAATACAATAAATCCATTTGCATAAATGTGTTTTAAAAAATGGTAAATAGCCATCTACCTTACAAAAAGCCTCCAGTGTTTGTTACTATTAATAGTGAATAGTTGTAAAAATGATGTATTTTTATGAAAAAACTGCTTGCATAATTGATTTCAAAAATGAGATTTTTCACTATCAGAAAAGAAAATAGTAGCCGTTGCATCAGAGCTTTGAATGATCTAAGATAGATATCATGATGTCAGATTTTCCTTTTCTCTTCTAGTTTCTGAGATCTAAATGGGACGGACGGACAGACAGGCCACACAAAATTAATAGCGTCTCTTCCCCTTTCGGGGGCCGCTAAAAATACTTTTTAATTAACACACGGTAAGAAAATGATATTAGGCACCTAGTAATACATTTTTTAAACGATACACTAAACCGTAAATGTTGTTTTCTAGCACTATGTTAACTGACTAGAAACTAGTGTTTGGTGTTCAAATGTCACCTAAATAAAAAGTCTCCATCAATCAAAAGATAAAGTCAAGAAAACAAACAAGTATGGTTACTGTGTGTAAGAAAGTCTATCCTAATCTAGGTTACTTACTTTAGCATTATAAGCATCCAGCTGAGCATCTAAATCTTCAAGAGTGGGTGTTTCTTTTTTATCTCTACCTCCACGACCACCTCGACCTCTTCCCCCTCTACCTCCTCTGTTGCCTCGAAATCTAAACATAAGATGGTTATGGTTGTAGTCTATATGTTAGATTTTCTTAAGCTATAAAGATTTTGAGAAAGAAATTTCCAAACATTGCAACAAGATTAATAATAATAATACACTGACCATTGTATTCTCACATAACTATACTAATACATTACCCATTAATGCATTACCCAACAGCTTTGCTCATTGATTTGTTCACAGGCTATATATTGTTTATTTTGGCATGGACCCCCGCCCATTTGTCTTTCTTGTAACAATTAGTATTCTCCGACTTTCAGCTTTTAATCAAAATATTTGAAAGTCTCTCTGAAGCTTTTAAACACCATAATTTTTTTTATCTGGTGTTAAAAATCATCACACTTATAAATTCCGATTTATGTAAATCAAATGATTAAAATTAAATTAAGCGGAAAATGCAATTAAACTCCTTCCCTCCTAATTAACGATACCATCGTTGATTTGATTCCATCAAATTAAATTAATTTTTGTTTCTATAACTTTAATTTATGTTATATAAAAGAGCATGCATTCTCCTAAAATTCTATACCAAAAGTAACATTTTCTGATTACAAACAAAAATGTTATTGTTTTAATCATAACAGGAAAGAATGTACAAGTGTAAAGAAGGAACAATTGTCAGAAAGTAGAAAATAATTACGATATTTAGAGAGTTAAGAAAACAGGGAAGAATAGTGTTGTACTTTTCAATATGTGGGCTTTAAAAAACATTTTGGGTCGAAGATGCAACAAAAATTGCTGTGGTTTTGATCATGAAAATATCTTAGTTGTCCTAGATCAATAATAGGAGACTAAAGGTTACATTTTCATATATTTTCGTCCACAGCAAGTGGGAGAATTAGTGATGAGTAAATGATGGGTTTTGAGTAAATATATATTAAGATATCAGATTAGTTCTTAAAATATATGCTCATTTGTTGTCACAAAATAATTGTCCATACATTGTACAGGGCAGCATCAAATTGTGAATTATATTAAATTAATAAATATGAATAGGAAAGCAAGCATCAATAGCTGAAGAGTTTCCAAATACATTAGATTTTTTTCCCCCAGAGGTCTTACCATTATCAAGTAAATAATTATAGTGTCCAATAAGGCTGTGACTCGTAAACTGTGTGTCGTAAACCGAGGTTTGCGGGACAAGTTCTCCAACACAATGTATCATGCATACTAAAAGATGCAATGACATAGAGGTCAATACTTGGAAAGCACAAACAGGGTCAACCTCGTATAACTTGGCCCCACACTTTCATGGAGGGCCTACAATCAGTGAACACCAGCTGGGAAGAGGCTGCAGAAATTCCCAGTGACATTTCTCTAGGGAGACATCTTGCCACCCAATTGCTGAACGTTTAGAGAGGATCTATTTCTAAGTGAATGAGTTCAATGATCATAAATTACTCTACAATTCTATAGTTATGAAATAAGTTCATAGATCTAGTCTCGATTCCTTTTGAAAATTGTATACTTTTCTTAGAAACACTGTCTGGAGCAGATTGTTTCAGCGTGATTATCAACGGAACTGAATGAATGGAGCATTCACGATGCTTGGGTAAACCTCATTAGTTCTCAACTGCACATGCCCACGACATTACAAACTTGTCCTGAAAAATGATCACAACTCACCCTCCACCACTGCCACCTTGACGATTTCCTCGAGGGCTAGGTCCTAGACGAGATCCAGCATTTCCAACTGGCGGAGATCCACCTACCAACTGAATATTCATAGGCCGCCCTAAAAAAATAAAATGACAATAATAAAAATGTATTAAGAAAATGTTAGAAAACATATTTAGAAAACAAATTAATAGAAACTATCACAAATACCTAAAAAAAAAGTTGAAATATGTAACAATGATAATCCAAATGTGTATTTTGTGACCTCAATATAATACACTCTCTTTATAGTGTACTAGCTTGACATTACCCGCGGCCTGCGGGTCTAAGTTTGTGTTTACTAATCTAGTGGATTGGATTTAGATGTATGTTAAAGTTAGCTAATGATCCTTTCAAGTTTTTTCTTTCGCTACGAAAAAAAATTAGTTTTGCGAAAATGGGTTTACCCGAAGCTGATACATTCATATCCAGGGTTCTCCCACCATTCTGAGATAGGATTTCAGGAGCGGAAAAACGCGAACTATATCTATATTTAGTAATAAATATTGAATTACCATATACATGTATAAAAATGTATTTTTTTTTCCTTTTCAAATTAGCAAATGCAAAAGTAACTGATTAAAGAGTAAAAAAGTACTTGTAAACCAATAAGCCTATTTGCACTACTCTCTATATATATATTGCTTGTATTAGTCAACATTAGGAATTAATTAAAATCTCTAAAAACAAATTGCAATGTATAACACTTTATCAATATCAGTTACCTATTTCAGTGGAAATCTCTTTCATTGATTGTTTTTATTAACAATAGCTGTCTTTAAATCTATAAAATCTAGCTCTGATTCATAAGGTTAGAAGTTAATTTGAAAGTAAAACCATGAAAAGTTCAGACCTGCCTACCAAAAAAAGTCCAAATGCGTAACGCTGATGGTCAAAATGCCTATTTTGGCACCAGAATGCGTAACACTTACGCGACCCAATGTTTTGTCATATATATATAATACTAGATCTAGATGTCATGATTAGATCTACAATCTAAATCTATATCAATACAACAATAGAGATGATATCTAGACAAGATCTATGTCTATATAATGAATATAATTTTATAATCTACTCTAGATTCTCTAGATCTGGGCTCAAGAGTATTACTGATGCCGTGGATCCGCTACAAACGTAGGTCTACTCCAAACTTTTGTAGGCCTACCTTCATCCTTGATCTATTCTATACTAAGAATCTAGTCAATCTAGACTAGATGGTAGATGTTATCGATCTAGATCTAGTCAATCTAAATCATACTACAACTAAATTGGATCTAGATCTAGATTGTAGAGTTATGTATGAGAATCATGACATAACATAATGACTAGCTAGAATGCTAGATCTATTCCTCTTTAACAAGTTATCTAGATTCTAGATCTAGAATCCATATCTAGATTAGATATCTACAATGTCACTCAGTGTGTTTTGAATCGATAGCATTTCGATATTTCTATACAAATGAATACGGGAATCAGGGATTCAACATAATTAATTTCTACTAATGAACTTGCAAAAAAAAAAAAGTCACGTTGGTGTATCAGCTATCTGCAGTACCAACCCGCCACTCCCTCACAATTTTGTGTGGCCCGCAGCCAGGTCCGCGAATTTAAAAAAAAGATAAAATTTACAATGACCACATATAAGCAGTGAAATGATTTACAACTGTACAAATCAGTAAATGAGGTATCCGCCCACTGCAAGCGAAGATTCTGTGAAGGCAAGCTTTGTTGTTAGCGAGATGATAGCAAAGGCATCACGACCATTCACTGAAGGCCAGTTTGTAAAAGAGTGTATGCTACAGGCGTGTGAAATTATCTGCCCCAAGAAAAAGAAACTCTTCAAAGGCAAATGTTCAACAGCAACTGATTGCCGCTGCAAAAGACTTTGTAGCATATTCCATTGCACTGGACGAGTCTACTGGTGTAACAGAAACCGCATACTGTGCCGTATTCATTCGTGGGGTCGAAGAAAACTTGAACATTGTTGAAGAGCTGTTGGACTTACTCGAATGGACGTGACATGTTTCAAGAACTGGAAGCTTGTATTGACAGGTGTGGGCGACCGTAGGGAAAAAACTTGTTTCAGTGGCTACGGACGGTGCACCAGCAATATGTTCAGAGAAGGTTGGAGTTGTTGGATTAATGGTAGAGAACGGAAGCAGCTCAGCTTGGCGGGACCTTTTGCAGCCATACACTGCATTCTGCACCAAGAAGGACTCTGTGGCAAAAGTCTACAAATGAAGAACGTGATGGATGTTGTCGTGAAGTTACTACTTACTACTAATTATCTAATACTATCTTAGTATGTAATCTATTATCTACTCTAGATCGTAGATCTAATTTTAATTAATTTAGATATACGGTCTAGTCTTAATTTTAACATCAATCAAGTCTTTCTAGATTTAGAACTAGATAAAAATAGATCTAGCATTTTCATTATAATTCTAGATCTATCAAATCTATGTCTATGTAGAATCTAGATCTAGATTAGATTTGTTTTTTTTTAAATCACTTTTGATTTTTTTTAAAGAGATCGAGATAGACTTAGAATACCAGTACTTAGATCTATGTCTATATATGCCAGTGACTATTAAAGTAAACAAAGTATTAGAACTTCCGTTTTAGGTTTGAATTTGCCCTATTATTACATTTTTATTAAATGAAAGCAGACAATGCCGTTTTTTTTCTTAATCACCCTGTAGGATTGGCAATGTTCATATTGAATGACACCCAAACAGACAATTTTGTCTACTTTTCAGGAGATTTCCAGGACTTTTTCTTATATTTTGCAATTTCAGGAGACTTCCAGGAGCTCCTGAAAAATCAGGAGGCCGCAGGAACCCTGCATATCAATTAAAAACGAAAAGAGCGATAGCTTTGTGAAATGAATGGGATTATAAAGTGAACAATTAAACGAAATAATTTTTAGTATACGATTCATGAATGAATATAGATCTAGGCCTATCGCAACTCGGCTTCGCACCTTTCGTAAATGAATGTAGTCTCTTAAAAATGCTTTAGAAAAACAAATTTATTTGATCAAAATATGAAATGAATGGACTATAATTAGTATGTTCATGTGTTAAAGTATAAAATTATCTGTGCGAAGAGAAGTTTTATCATCTTAAGAGTTGAATTAGAGTTTTAGATCTAGGGATGGGACTATAAAGTAAACAATTAAACAAATTCATTTTTAGCACGCGATTCATTACGGTATTGTCTAATGAAAGAATGTTCGTCAGGAAATCTGTAGTCACAGATATAAGGAACTAATTTATGTAAAAAATGCTTTTGAAACACAAAATTTAAGGTTAATTTTATTATATAATGAAATCAATGGATCTTCTTTTGTATTTTCATGTGTCAAAGTAAAAAATTATCTGCATAAGTGTATTTCTTAAAATTAGATCTAGGTCTAAATCCTTTTGATCTTTTCTCATGTCAACATTGTTTAACCATGGCCTAGATCCAGAAATACTATAGCTGTAATAGAGTCTGACAACTTTATTTTTTTTTTTAGGGCTACAATTCATACACAACGGTCTAAGTTGGTACCCAAGAAACATTCCTGCCAAGTTTTATCAAGATTGGTCAAGCGGTTTTGATGTCTAAAAGTCACATACATACATACATCTTACATTCTACTTTATAATATAGATTGTCTTAAACCCCCAAATCACCTCACTTTCACATTGCTAATCCTGATAATAGAAAAGAAAATGAGCAGAAATTTGTATTGTTACTGCCCAAAACTGTATTTGCTACTGGTGGTCCATTTCTTGACATTTTGTATATTGGTAGGCAGGTCTGAACACAGTAAGTGAGTATGCTTTAAAAAAAAGTTTAATATACAAATTTTTTTACCATCAAGTGGAACATTATTGTACTGTTTCATTGCCTTCACTGCATCAGTACGTCTCTGATAAATTACTTCTGCCGTGCCCAGTGATCTACCAGATCTGTCAAAGTGAACTGCTGCTTTCACCAACTGACCAAATTCACAAAAAAGTTCCTGAAAATAGAATAACTCTTTACATTTTCTGGCTCTGTGAGTAGGCTAGAATGTAAAAATTCCAAAACAACTAATTTAGTAGCCAAAGCAAAAGCTCAATGTTCAAAAGTATACCTTTATGTCTGAATCATTGACTCCAAAGTCAAGGTTTGAAACTAAAAGTTTTCCAGTGCCCCCAGGTTGTCCACCACCACCACCTCCACGCCTAGATTGACCTGAGCTTCCATCATATAAATCATGCTGCCAGACATCAGGGACCTCTCGTGACTGAAGTGAAAATAAAATGTTAATATAAAATGCTTTTGAACTCAACATAAAAATGACTGGCTTTTATTCATAGAATTTATGCTTATTTTGTATTTTAAAACATTTGAAAGCAATTTCCTGGTAACTCATTAAGGGCTATAAACAAAATTTCAATCAAATAAAATAAAACTTTATTGTTGGGTATAAAACAGACCTCAACCACTGACATAAAAATCGAGACAAAGAAATTTTCAATTTTTATTTAAATATTCAACTGTTGCACTAAGATTTTGAATTGCAGTAGATCTATAATAGCCTATTATTAGTAACACTGGCAAAGCGCATGGCTTCCAAACAGGAGGTCCTAGGTTTGAATCTTGTTGAAGACTGCAATTTTTAATTTCTGGATCTTTGGATGCCTCTGAGTCCACCCAGCTGACATTAGCTGGGGAAAAGTTAGGGCGGTTGGTTGTTGTGCTGGCTACATGCCACCCTCATTAACCGTAGGCCACAGAAAATGATGACCTTTACATCATCTGCCCTATAGGCCACAAGGTCTGAAATGGGAACTATTAGTAAGATTAATATACTTTATTTGTATTATTTGGTTTCTTTTTTTTTATTATGCTATTTTGTGGGATGTGTGGCATATAAACCAATTGGTTTCTCTTAAAGGTTTAAGTTTCAACATAGACTAGGTATTTAATATTTGAATTGAGTTGTGTTTGCTTAGCGCCTAAAGGCAGCATGGAAACAATCTCCCAGATGCACCTTGCTGTATGTCCACAAAAGAAGTGAAAATTCTAATAACTTGCAAAAAAAAATTATTAATAATAATAATCTCACCTAATATTGCATGCGATTTTGTTATGAGTTGGCTCATGCTTGGCCTATAAAAATTAAATGCTACCAGCATATAAATTTAACAATCAAGTTAAAAAAAAATCAATCAAGATTATAAACTTCTTATGACATCTTTACTGAAAATCCATCTGCTGCAAGATCCCAGGATTTCACCCACCAAAAAGTCATTCACAAATCACATTAAAAATCTTAAAATGTAACATTACCAAACATGGGTCTAAAAAAAAAAGAAGCAGAAAATTTAAGAGACGAAACAAACGCAAAATTTACTGAAATCTTTGATCGATCTGTTCTTTGGCAAAATGATGATATTCACAAAGGAACATTCCCAATGATTCACAATGACATTTACCCAAGCATATATAGCCATGTCAACTGACCAAGAAATAGATATATCCAAATACTGTTGTTGATTTAAACTCTCAAATTCTAAAAAATACATGTGCACCTTAAACATTCAATGACTTTCAACAAGAAAGGATCCCAAAACAGTAGTGTCTTGAATCAATATTGCAGTTGGTGTTGACTCAAAGTGTAGGAAACAATATGAACAGGACAAAGACTTTAAATGGTGATAGTGATATGGAGGCAATAGCAAAGTGTGTTTGTCTTGTAATAACTGTCCAAAATGACTAAATTTTGAGAAAAAACAATTAATTGACAGGGATATATTTAGTAATCATCAGCTTAGCTTAGTGTTAATGCTGTAATGTATACAAGTAGCTTGGGGAAAAAGTTTCTGACAGTTGAAATTTGTAAAAATATGTTAAAAATTGAAGGCTTTCATAAAGACGTTCTAGATAAGAAACAAATTTGGTCACAATCATTAATGATATGTCGACTAGAAATTTATTATGAGAGATCTTATGCTAGGCTGTTAATATTTTGATGTATTTTAATGTTACAGTAGAAGGAACTTTTGGTTGCTCCATTTTCAAGGTTGTGATTGACTAATTTAGTAATATGAAATGAAGTATGATAATTTCATCAACTGTCACCAATGAAAGAGAAACATTCTCTTTAAGCACCAGTATTTTTTAAACTCACCAATATTTTCTTAACCCCCCTCCCCCTTTATGTAATACTAGCAATAGTGTTATTAACATACTGGGAGGACAAATTAAACGAGCTGGCAACAACTGTCACCACCTACGCTTGATAAGTAGAAGCAATGAATACAATAAAACTGATATTGGAACTGTCGTTCTTATGCAGTGGACGCCCTCACATTGCAGTGTGTGTATGGGGGGGGGGGGGGGGGGGGGGGGAATGACCCAAATGATGCTCATGAACAACTGCTGGCCATGCCCACTTTCAGGGTACAAGTATGTTTCAACAGGTTACAACAGCCATTCCAGAGAGGGTATATGAGAAGTGGTTTAAATCTTGAGACAAATCCAATAAAGCCAGGGAAGTCTGGCAGGAAATGTGCCATCCCAACCGAGACGACCAGCGGTGAAGGCTAAAAAGGTCAGAACTAATAGGGTATAGAGCAATGATGTACAGGACACTGCCCCAAAAGTGTATACTTTGCCTGGTTCTGGACAAATTTTGATGCCCGTTGCTGACACTGTTGGGAGTCAGACGAGCATGTCTTGCAAGAGTGTCCACAGTTCTAAACTAAAAGGTCATTTCAACTGTATAGAAGCTATGAGGCACTACGCCAAACAGCAGATTTCCTAACCGGGGCTTTATCACCAATTAGAGTTCATCTCAGATGAAAGCCATTCCTTACATTAAATCAATCCAGAGACATGGTTTCACATTTCGAAGATATAAAGTTTGGTATTAAGTTTAAGACACTTTGAGTAAACTTGATAGATTCTATTTTAATTGTTTCGACTTTGGTGTCACCCCCAAGGGCTCAAGTGAGAGTCAAGTGGGCCGCAACTGGTTATAAATAAATGAGACATAGACATTAGATATAGAAAAAAAATCTAATCTAGAGATCTACACCACAGTGGTTTCCACGGCTGACCCCAAACTCTCAGTCTCAGGCTCTTTACTAGACTAGATCTATCTAGTCTTCTCTAGTTCGTCTTTAACTGAGTAGTCACTAGATCTAGGCAGGTCTAGACTAGATTTCTAGATTAGTTTTTTTTACTAGATCTAGTACTAGATTCTAGGTAAGATACTAGATAGAATAGATCAAGATCTAGATCTAGTAGAATAAGTAGATCTACTTATTTTAAATCTACTTACTAGTCTAGAGTAGAGTCTATGCAGGTCTTAGAGTGGAACCCTAGAGGGGAACAAGCCGCAGAGGAAGACCACATAGAACATGGAGACGCAGTGTACTTGAAAAAGCCGAGAGGACCAGGAAGAGCTGGGAAACCATCAATAAACTAACAAGAGACAGTGGAGAGTGGTGTGTTTTTGTCGAGGCCCTATGTTCCATGAGGAACTTGAAGGAGTGATGATGATGATCTAGATCTAACTCTACTGACTCTAGTCTAATCACTCTTATTCTAAATCTAAGATTCTAGACTAATCTATTAAATTTAAATCTATACTAGATCTATTCTAAATTTAAATCTAGATAGATCTACTAGATCTAGACTAGTAATCTACTAATTATTTATCTATAATTAATCTAGATCTAGCATTCATTCTAGATCTAGTATTTTAGTAAGACTAGTATCAAATCATCAAATAGAATAGATCTATAGACATAGATAAATAGATTCCTAAGTAAAGATTCTTCTAAGACTTATGTCTAAGTCTAATGTGACATGTCTAAGTAAGACTAAGATAATGATTAAAGAAAGATATTAGAATATTGTATTGTGAATTGTGGACGGTGGGATTTGAATAAACAATAATATTTATAATCCATAATTACTTACACGTTGATTAAATCCTCCAGAATTACGATTTCTTTGAACGCCGCCTCTAAAAACGCCAACGCCACCGGTTCCTCTGCCTCGACGATTCTGTTGTCCACGACCACGACCACCTCTTTGACCACCTCGACTGCCGCCCCTACCTCTTTGAGATTTATTTTGTTTTATTATATCATCTAGACTCATATCAAGTTTATCTGTCATTTTTGTTAGTAATAATTTTTTATGAAAAATAGATCTATACCTATAAACAAGATTCACAGAGAGGTTAAGTGAGATTGAGATGAATATAAACAAGAGCGTGGGGTAAATGGCGGTATGATTTCCGATGTTGACCAGATTTTTATTTTACGGTACAGAATCTAAATAATTATTGTAAATAAAGTCCTTTCAAACTATGTATAAATATAGAATATTTAGAATTTAGTGTAGATCAACAATATATTCAACAGCATTTTGTCTATATCTCCACTTTTTGCAAACAAAAACAGCATTATGTTTAGAAAACAGACTTTTATCTAAATCTATATCTGTATCTCTTGATAAGATTTTCTGTCTTTTTAGAGCCTACCTGCGTCTCTAGCAATGGATAGATCTCCACCGTACCATTTTTTAGTTTCCCCCGAAAGGGGAAAAGACGCTATTAGTTTTGTGCGAAATGTCTGTACGTCCGTCCCGTTTAGATCTCGTAAACTAGAAAAGATACTGAAAATCCGACATCACAATATTTTAGACCATTCAAAGTTCTGATGCAACGGCTACTTTTTTTTTTCTGAAAGCGAAAAATCTAATTTTTAAAATCAGTTATGCAAGCAGTTTTTTTAAAGAGAAAAAGCTAATTAGTATGCATTATAAGTTAGACCTAAATTAAAACGAATAGTAATCTTAAAAACGTCATTTTCGTACACTTTTTTGGATTCAATAATAGGGATGGTTAGGTAGTATGTCTTTGATATTAAATAATGTTTCTGTTACTATTGTTGTATTGTTAGGTTAATCAATTTTCAATTGTTTATGATTTAATACTTGTGAATTATGAGAACTTACAAATAAAAACATATTTTTTCCAAAAAAAAAAAAAAAAAAGCCCACAAAAGAGGCAAGATGGCCCATACAAGAGGCACATTAAGCCCAGAAAAGAGGCCTAAGGCCCAAGGATTCCTATGATGATAAAGCTAAAATTGAATAGCGCAAATTCTGAGGTTTCCTTTTTTTTTAAAAAAAAAGAGCACGTATAAGAGATTGAGCCTTTTCAAAACAATTACATCAATTATAAAACTTCTGTTAGGCCATCAGAGGCGCAGTAGTTGAGCGGTAAAGCGCTTGCCTTCCGAACCGGGTGCCCCGGGTTCGAATCCTGGTGAAGACTGGGATTTTCAACTTCGGCGCCTCTGAGTCCACCCAGCTCCAATGGGTACCTGATATTAGTTGGGGAAAGGTAAAGGCGGTTGGTCGTTGAGCTGGCTGTAATTATGCAGTGGGTACCGAGTCACATAGGTGTGACTGGCAACACAATTGCAGACTCTTTGGCCCACCAGGGAGGGCAAATTCTACCCACTGATGAGGCTGTAAGCTTTCATCAAGCCCTGGATATAATACAAAAAAACAAATGGAAAAGTGGTTTGAGTTCTGGGACAAGTCCCAAAAAGCCCGTGGAGTCTGGGAGCGCATGAGGCGCCCTGACCGCACTTCCCGTGGTGAGGCTGTCCAGGCTATTATAGCTCAATTTCTCACGGCTATGGCCAAATTTTGATTCACGGTGCCCCCGCTGAGGGGAAGAAGAGGAAACCGTGCCTCATATTCTGTTTGACTGCCTCAGACATGCTGATCTCCGTCTCGACAGGTCTGGGAAACCCAAAATTCTCGAGCTGTATGGCGACATTTATGCACTACGCAAGACAGCAGGGTTTCTGTCCAGGGCTTTTGCAAGAGAGGATTTGAGCCTCTCAAGCCCTCACTCTAATGGAGTTTGATGATGATGATGAGGCCAGGTTCACATCTAACTTTTCATTCACTTGCACCTACCCTTTGATCTGCTGTACCGTTGGGGCACTACACAAGATCTGTCAACCTTCTTTCTCCATTCTTATCTCTCATTTGTCTTTGATATAATTTCATTTGGATGTTTTTCTGAAAATATTGAAGCCTGCCTAGGTGGACCACTTCGGGGGCCGATTTTGAGTTTGTGTTTCCACACAAACTGTCTTTGTAATCTTGTTAAATATATAAATGATAAATCTAATTCTTTTACAATAGCATGGATATTTCGAGATTTTGTATGGTATTTCTTTAATATATTAAAAAGTCTTTTTTTTTTTTTTTTTTACACACATGGATACTGGTCTTATGACTGTTTTGAAAAAAATTTTCTTTGTTTTTTTTTTTACAGAAAGCTCAGTTGCCTGCCGCTAGTCGTTCCTTTACTTCTGACATTAGGTCTTTTTTTTTTAATGTATCATACCTCCTAAATATTTAAACGCTTCTACGTTTTCAAACGTGTGGTTAGTCACCATCATCAAACTCCCATTGAGTGAGGGCTTGAGAGGCTCAAATCCTCTCTTGCAAAAGCCCTGGACAGAAACCATGCCATACAGGTCGAGAATTTGTGGTTTCCCAGACCTGTCAGCACTCAAACCACATTTCCAATTCTATTTAGTTTTGGATTGTTGCTGGAGCATGATGAAAACTCACAGCCTCCTCAGTAGGTAGTGTTAGCCCTCCTTTGTGGGCCAGTCACACCTATGTGAGTAATTAAATACTGCATTATTACAGGGGTGCCATAGCGTTGATTTCTGTAGTGTGAAGGCCATGGTCTAGTGCTTTGCAAAACCTAGTACAGGTTTGGAGTCTGTGACTACAACAATATGTGTTGCCCTCCAATGTCCCTCGATGAGTTGAGAGTCAGTGACTTTTAAGGCTTCACAGGTCGCCATGGTCTCCGCATCAAAACTGCAAACACTAACACATGGTCCAACGATTTTTTAACTGAGAGCCAGACTAGGCCTACATGGATACCGACCCAGTATATGCAAAAAAAAAAAAAAAAAAAAGCTCTGGGCTTGAAGGCCCTGATGGTCTTCAGTGCTAGTATTTGAAGGTCGTTAGATGAATGCCTTAATAGCTTAGTGGCATTAGGGTCTACTAGTTTCAAGCGTATGTCTGGGGTCGTTGAGCGACACCAAAAGGGAAGGCGATGAAAATGTTGATTGTTTTGCCTGTTGGTGGAGATGCCAGCTTTATCAGATAGTCTAGTTGCATGATGTATAAAACTTAAAAGATTGCATCTGGATACGTCTTCTGCATCTCCAAATCACCTACCATCCATTAGTTTTCTAGCTGGGAGGTATTCATCCAGCCTTTTGTACCACTCAAAGCAGGTTAGTATTGACAGTTTCCTCCTAAGATTTAGTGGGCCTATATTAGCCATTATTTGGGCTGCATTTACTGGGCTTGTTCTAAATGTTCCACAAACAAATCTTAGTGCTTGGTGTTGATGTGTGTTTTATATAGGTTGCACCAATCGGTGTTTGGGAGTAACATCCCTTGTAACTGTTGTTGTCAACCAAGATGGCGTTAGATTAAACAGCTGATTTCATGTCTTATAATTTATATCCAGATTCTTGTTATTATTCGTTCATGGTAATCAACATGGTGGCAGCGGTAACAAGAATTATATTTAGGTTTATATCAGTGATATAAAACTAGTTAAAATAAAAAAATAGATCTAAAGTGTAAATCTAGTAGATTCCAGTCTCAGACTCAGTCTAGAGAGCATATATATATAGTTAGAGTTAATAGAGACTAAGAGAGGCTCGGGGTTATTCAGTTACGGTAGATATACTATAGTAAAGTTTTAATTGAAGATGGCAGAAGGTCTACTTAAACCACCAACAGAGTTAAATGTGACTGAAGGTAATGTCAGTGAAAACTTTCGTCAATGGAGAAGACAAGTAGAACTGTTTCTGTTAGCAATAGGAGCTGAAGAAAAACCTAAAATCAGACAAGCAGCAATAATACTACATTGTGCTGGACCTCAGGCCCAAGAGATTTGTGAGCAGTTGCAGTATGATGAGAATGAAGACGTGAACGACCCGCAAATATTACTAAAGAAATTACACGACTATTGCAACCCCAGAAAAAATGAAGTTCTGGAAAGTTTCATATTTTGGAACATAGAAAAGATGTCTCCTGTGATGTGTTCATTACGCAGCTTAGAGCTCAGGCTGAAAAATGTAATTTCAAGGAAAAGGATAGAATGATTAGAGACAAAATCGTATTCTCAGTGGAGAAAAGACTGCAGGAGAGATTATTGAATCACGATGATCTTACATTGAAGAAGTGTTTAGATATATGTCAAACATATGAGCAAACTGCAAAAGGATTGGCAGAGATAAATAAGGAAACTGTTGTGAAGATAGATAAGATAGAACAAAAGAAAAGTGACAACAGAAACAACCTAATAGATTGCTGGTTTTGTGGAGGCAGACATGCAGTGATCAGAACATCATGTCCGGATTGGGGAAAAATTTGCAATAAATGCAAAGGTAAAAATCATTTTGCAGTTAAGTGTAAAACTAAGAATAAAATACATATGCATAATGCTATGGATGAATTTGACCAAGAGGAACACTTAAACTCAATAAATGTGTTGAACATCAATAGGGACAGAATGACAGCTCTATTCATGATAAATGGTCAACAAATAAGATTTCAACTGGACGGGGAGCTGATGTTCACATTATATGTAAGAAATATATAAAAAAGACCCAAATTAAGAAGACTGTTCAAACATTAACAATGTGGAATAATTCCAAATTAAAAACAGAGGGCACTGCTAACTTAATAATAACGACTCCTAAAAACAAAAAGAAATATTTGGTAACATTCACAGTTGTAGAGAACCACTATCAATGCTTATTAGGCCGTAAAACATGCCAAAGTTTAAGTCTGATCACATTAAATGAAGATAGATTCATATCACAAGTAAACACTATGGATTGTCATCTGGGAGATTTAGGTGAAACGTCATTAACTGTCAATGAGAACATAGCTCCGGTGGTATCACCTTGTCGTAATATACCATTTGCATTTCAAAAGAAAGTGGAAGCAGAAATAGAGACATTCGTAAAAAGGAAAATATTAATTCCTGTAAATGAACCAACAGATTGGGTCAGCCAGATGGCTGTGGTTCAAAAGCCAAATGGGGATTTAAGGATCTGCATTGACCTCTAAACACTGCTTTAAAAAGAGAACATTTTAAGTTACCAACTTTGGAAGCTGTAATGCCACAGTTCCTAAATGCTAAAATATTTTCTAAATTAGATGTAAAGGAGGCTTATGGCATGTACGTCTAGATGAAAAGTCTAGTCTACTAACAACCATGATCACACCTTATGGGCGGTACAGATGGTCAAGACTTCCTTTTGGACTAAGTGTAAGTGGAGAAATATTCCAGAAGAAGTTAACAGAAGCATTGTTGGGATTAGAAGGATGCATTAATGTGGCTGATGATATCGTGATTGTGGGATGTGGTCAGTCCAAAGAAGAAGCAGAAAAAGATCACTCTGACAAACTGAAGAGATTAAGAGAGAGATGCAAAGAGAAGTGCATTAAATTAAATGAAACAAAAACAGTAGAGAAACAAGACCAGATAAGTTTCATGGGACACTGCATTAGTGTGCAAGGCATAAAGCCTGACATAAAGAAGATCAAAGCTATTCTGGAAATGAAGAAACCAGAAAATAGCCAGGAAGCAAGAAAATTATGTGGAATGGTGCAGTATTTGTCAAAATTTTTGAACAATCTAGCCGAAGTGTCTCAACCATTAAGAGAACTAACAAAGAAAGATTGCAATTTTAGATGGACTGAAAAATGTGAAGAGGCATTCAACAAGATAAAAACAATGATTACAAATACTCCAGTCCTTATATTCTACAACCCTGACAAGAAACTTGAAATACAAGTGGACAGTAGTCAACATGGACTTGGAGCTGTATTAATGCAAGAAGGACAACCATTAGAATTTGCCTCTAGAGCATTGACACCAACTGAAAAACGGTGGGCTCAGATTGAAAAAGAACTATTTGCCGTTGTTTTTGGGCTAGAAAGATTTAATCAATATACATTTGGAAGACATGTCATATTAATAAATGATCATAAGCCACGCAAACATCTTAAAGAAGCCTCTAAACCAGGCTCCAAGAAGATTACAAAACTTGATGTTGAGGAGCAATCGTTATGATTTCTCATTTCAGTGGGTAGAAGGAAACAGTTTACACATTGCTGACACATTATCATGACTATGCAATCAAGAGGAGAAGCAAGATGAAGTTTTTAACATATGCCAGACACAAGTTGTGGACATACCGGATCTGTTATTAGAAAGAATAAAACAAGAAACAGACTTAGATGACACATTAAGTAAATTATCAAAGCAAATTATGAATGGATGGCCTCAAAGAAAACAAGATTTAGACAACAGGATAAAACCATATTTTGATTTTGCTGATACTTTGGGACTTAGTAATGGAGTAATTTTGAAAGGAGAAAGGGTAGTCATTTCTTTCAGTATGCGTCAAGAAATGAAAAAAAACCTGCACACAGCACACATTGCATATGATGGAATGATGAGGAGGGCCCGACAGACGATGTTCTGGCCAGGCATGGCTGATGAAATAAAGCAGATGGCAGAGACATGCACTGCTTGTCAAGAAAGAAAACCAATGAACCAGAGAGAAACACTTATACAACATGATGAAGGAAATGTACCATGGGAAAAAGTTGGAGCTGACCTGATGGAAGTGGATGGAAGACAGTATCTAATTACTGTTGACTATTACTCTAATTTTATTGAGTATGATTATCTTTCAACAACAACATCACAAGATGTGATTAGAAAATTGAAAGGACAATTTGCTCGTTTTGGTGCTCCAAAAATGTTAATAACAGATGGCGGTCCACAATTTAGTTCAAATGAGTTTTTGAGATTCACAAGGCGATGGAACATCAATCACATCAGATCAGATCCTGGTTATTCGTGAACAAATGGGAAGGTGGAAGCTGCTGTAAAGATAATGAAGAATTTGATACTGAAAACTAAACACAATGGTGATGATCCATATGAAGCTTTACTGGAACTCAGAAATACACCTCGGCAATGTACCGGATTTAGCCCAGCTGAAATGTGTCTCAAAAGAAGTCCTCGGACATTGATTCCCAGCACTTCAAAGTGTTTATATGAACATGTTGTAGCTGAGAAGAAAAAGAATTACAAACAACAAGTAAAAAGACAATATGATAAGCAAGTTCGGGATTTACCAAAACTCCATCTAGGGCAAACTATTTATTACCGAAACCCAGGTCAAACAGGATGGTATCCTGGAATGATCAGGGAACAACTATCTCCAAGATCTTATAAGATCAAGGGAGATAATGGAGGACTATACATACGCAACAGATTTTATATTAGGCCAAGGAAAACTTCTTATCTTATCTTATCTTATATAATACAGACGTTACTTCAAAAAAGAAGATGATTACGTCCTATGCGTCATGCATTTAGTCATGCATATTAACCAATGACTTAAATTCTGCCAAGTCACTGGTTTTTCTGGCTAGCTCAGGCAACCCATTCCATGCTCTAATAGCACTAGGGAAGAAGGAGTATTTGTACAAATTTGTCCTAGCATATGGGACGAGGAATGTGCCTTTATTTTTGTGTCTTTCAGAGTATTTTATTAAATTTTGTTTTTGTATTTGAAGATTATGGTTCAGTGTTTTATGTATAATTGCTACTTTACTTTTGAGTCTTCTGTCCTGAAGGCTTTCTAAATTTAGTGATTTTACTAATGGTGTTACCCTAGTCAAATGTGAATATTCGTTTGTTATGAATCTCACTGCTCTATTTTGTGTTTGTTCCAATTTCTTAATGTTTTCTTGAGTTGAGGGGTCCCACACGGTGGATGCATATTCTATTATTGGCCTAACCAAGGTTAAATAACATTTTAGTTTTATGTTCTTATTTGATTTATAAAAATTTCTTTTAATAAACCCTAATGCTTTGTTGGATTTTTTTATAGTTTCATCAATATGTGGATTCCATGATAGTTTTTCATTTATTATAACACCTAGGTATTTTGAGTTTTTAGTCTGTGTTACTGGTTTGCCATGAATAAGATAAGTGGAATTTATTTGTTTTAGTTTTTTTGTTACTCTTAACAACTGACATTTTTCTGGGTGGAAAGACATGCTCCAATTTGATTCCCATTTCTGTAATTCATCTAATTCTCTTTGTAAAATATCTGTGTCTTGTTTTGTTTTTATTGTTCTATATATTATGCAATCGTCTGCAAATAATCTGACTTTTGTTCCTGAAGTAATGCAATTTGGTAAATCATTTATGTAAATTAAAAATAGTAGTGGACCCAAGACTGTTCCTTGTTACTGTTACCTGTTTACTGTTATTGGTGTTGATTTAGAGCCATTTATTATTACAGTTTGTTCTCTCTTATCTTATCTTATATAATACAGACGTTACTTCAAAAAAGAAGATGATTACGTCCTACGCGTCATGCATTTAGTCATGCATATTAACCAATGACTTAAATTCTGCCAAGTCACTGGTTTTTCTGGCTAGCTCAGGCAACCCATTCCATGCTCTAATAGCACTAGGGAAGAAGGAGTATTTGTACAAATTTGTCCTAGCATATGGGACGAGGAATGTGCCTTTATTTTTGTGTCTTTCAGAGTATTTTATTAAATTTTGTTTTTGTATTTGAAGATTATGGTTCAGTGTTTTATGTATAATTGCTACTTTACTTTTGAGTCTTCTGTCCTGAAGGCTTTCTAAATTTAGTGATTTTACTAATGGTGTTACCCTAGTCAAATGTGAATATTCGTTTGTTATGAATCTCACTGCTCTATTTTGTGTTTGTTCCAGTTTCTTAATGTTTTCTTGAGTTGAGGGGTCCCACACGGTGGATGCATATTCTATTATCAGAAAATCTTTAATCCACTGATGCAGTGGACCGTTAATGCCGAAATATTTTAATTTTTTAAGCAAGCTATGGTGGTGAACTTTGTCAAAAGCCTTGGAAAAATCTAGTAAGATAGCATCTATTTGTTCACTATTATCTAAACCTTTTGAAAAATCATCAATTAGTCCTATTAGTTGTGTTTCACTATTTTGAAAGACACTGACACTGATGTCTTTGATGGGAATGTCTTGGATGGTGATGATAATAATGAAAGGCCAGATTTCTCTAATAACTGCATGCATCACAGTCTGAAGTAGTTTCTCATGTACCAGACAATAATTGTGATAGAAATGAGCCAGCAAAAATTAGCACTCAAGAAACAAATAGACCTGTGTGGCATAGGGATTATGATATGTACTAAGAATTTTAATGACAATATTAATGTTCATGTTGAAATATTTATTCTATATGTGACACACTCTCAATTGAAATAGATTGTTATTTTTAGTTGTTATAATATTCATAAAATAAGATGAGTTATTAATGTTTGTTATTTTAATTGCAAATATTTCTGATATGTGTTTTGTTAGCTATAGAAAGGGAAGAATGTTGATGTGTGTTTTATATAGGTTGCACCAATCGGTGTTTGGGAGTAACATCCCTTGTAACCGTTGTTGTCAACCAAGATGGCGTTAGATTAAACAGCTGATTTCATGTCGTATAATTTATATCCAGACTCTTGTTATTATTCGTTCATGGTAATCAACACTTGGGACTGTATCTTATCAAGCTGTTTCAGAGCTTTCCCTGAGACCTTTTCTTGAAACTTCCTTGATATGCTAACACATTTTTAGTTTGCGATCTAAAGATACACCAAGGTACCTGGGTAGCTTCTCTTTGCTGAGAGACATTCCGTTGAGGGAGAGTCGGAATGGCTACCCGAGAATGCCAGTCCCAAGCATGAACTGAGAATATAAAGAATATTTGTTTTTATACAAATAACAAAAAAAATGTTTAAGAGGGAAGACCATACACTTATATATTATATCTAGACTGGAAATCGGAAACAAAATCTTATCTGCGATTGATCAATTCACAGACCTATAATATAGAGATTTTCAAGCTCTAAAGCAGGGGTCGCGACCCCCTTGGGGGTCGATTGACAATTTGCCAGGGGTCGCCTAAGGCCATCAAAAATAAGGATTGTTATTGTCTATTCTTCTATTGCTGTGTGTGTCTATTTGCAGGGGGGGGGGGGCGGTCGCGGCACAGTGATATATTGTAAAAAGGGGTCGCCGAGCTTAAAATGTTGAGAACCGCTGCTCTAAAGGAAATTGCCCCAATCAATCTTTTCTGTCTTAGAATAGTAATGATCTTTAGTTTTCAAAGTTTAGAAATAATGCAAAATCATTTGTCGGATTTTCTTTAGAATGAGCTATTAATCACAGAACTATATATTCGCGCTAATATATGAAACAAAGTCATTTCCTGTTAGTTTCTATTGAGAATGTTTCAAAAATCCAATATCGAAATAATTCATGTCTTTGATTTTAATCATCTTATGTACATTTAAATAGATTGATTACCTAGATCTTTCTAGATTATGTATCTAAAAATTGCAAAATAATAATTATGAGACGAGAGTACTCTTATTTTTTATGTTCAATTACTAGATCTAGATCTAAAAATTAAATTATATTAGGCTAGGGTTGAACAAAAAACTTAACTTCTTATAACTACTTTACAAATACATAAATTCTGTCGCCATATTTGACTTTTCTGTTTTTAAAACGTTATTTTTTTCGTCTGGAAAGAGGAGAGGGCGGTAGAGTGAAAACGATTAATCCTCGCTCTTTTTTAATTTCTGCTAATGATTGCATTTGGCATTAAAGAATAGGGGTTGGGGCGACTCGATAAAAGAATTTAATTTATTGCATTTATAAATTATAATAGTGAAAATTTTTATTAACATTTCTAAATTAAATTAATTTTAATAATTTCTATTAAAATACAAAAAGAAAAAAATGTATTGGTTTGTCCGATGGGCCGAAAACGATTGCCCCTCCCTCCTGGTACAACCCTTTTTCATTTTATATTTACTTATGATAAAATTTGAGATCAGAGTGTACCTTCGACATAATATACTAATGGGTTAAAACATCAATATGAAGCTTAATTTATAAGATATTAAACTTAATTTTGTTCACAAACTATGATTTGTCCATAAAAAAATAGGACCGCCCCCCCCCATTCAGTGGGCTAGAGGGGGAGGTGGCATTAGAACAATCGCCCCCCCCCCCACCTCACCGAATCGGCTAAAATACCAGAAGTGTAGCAGCATAATACAAAAATTATATAGTAATTCAACTAGTTTTGTTCACAAACTATGCAACAGAGCAGCATTAAAAGCCATTGAGAGATACAGAAGGTTGGAGAACGATCATCCTAATAAACTACTAACACAGAAAAATAGGAAAAACAACCAAAAAAATCAAAGAACTCTGATTCAACTTACTGACGAACTAGCCCTAAAACACCACCTACCCAGTAACAGAGAAAAAAATTACCACATTTTCAAACATAACGCCCGGACTAAACTACAGACAATCAACCATTAAAACACATTTACTAAATAACACCTTAACAAAAGAATCAAATCCACTGGAGCTCAAAGTAGGCACGCTCGAAACAATTGAAAATTATCCAAAAACAGCTATCCATATATATATACCGACGGATCAGCCTTCAAAGCTACCACCAATGCTGGTCTTGGTGCCTTCCTGGTCTTCCCTAAAAATAAACACTTTGAAATAAGTGCACCCTGTGGCGATTACTGCTCAAACTTTCAAGACGAAATTGAGGCAATTACCATAGCACTACAGACAGTGGAAAACAAATTATATGAAGGAGTGCAATCACCATCAGATATTGTTGTCTTTACAGACTCCCAATACACTCTGCAAGCACTTAACAGCAACACATCAAACAGCCCAAGAGAGTTGACAATACTAATTGTGATAATCCACCAGATGATATCAAAATTAAATATCAATATCACACTACAGTGGATCCCTGGACACATTGGCATCATAGGAAATGAAAAGGGAGATAAGCTATCAAAGGCAGGTTCATCTATGGAACAACCAGACAGACCTGTAAGCTACCTCAGCCTAAGGTCAATGTTAGTCAACAATCACAAAGAGGAGTGGCTCAACCAATGGGCATCAGGAAACACAGACAGAGCCATGTACAAAGAAATATGGCTATGCCTAACAAACTGGACAGTATTAATTTCCTCCTCCGCAAAGAACAATCTACAATTTTCCAACTAAGAACAGGACACACACCTCTATTAAATTACCATCTGAACAAAATAAACCCCACACAACTCCCCCTTTGCAGACACTGCGCCCACCCTTATGAAACCGTAATCCATATCCTCTTTAAATGCCCCTTCCTAATCCACCTTAGGCAGATCCTACTTCCACTACAGCCCAACATAATCAACACCATGTCCGGCAGTGCTGAACAACTGAAGAAAACAGCACACTATTTAACCTTGGCACAGTCTGCAAAAGAGCTCACAGCTCAGCAGCAATAAAGCTGGCTAGAAGAAGAAGAGCTCATGTAGAGTGAAGGGAGGATCAAAGATCTGACAGTTGACAGTTGGAGCTTTTCTTTTTTCTTTAGGATATTGTTAAAGGTCTGGCTAAGTTGTTTTCTCTGTTGTGACTTGATGCTAGCTAAGTATTTATTGAAGATTTCGGCCTTTTTAAGATTTTCTGTTATTAGTCATCAAAGTCTTTCAAAGCTAATTAGTTCACATCCAAAAATGCTGTATGAAAGGTCTGGCGTCTTGGTAGGAATTAGTGGTTCTGAAACCTTTTGATTCTGATGTTCAGCACACCTGTCACTTCAATGTCAGCATTCATGCCTGGCCAAAACATGACTTCTCTGCCTCTGCTTACACTTAGACTTAACTGTTTCTAAGTGAGCCTTGTGTATCAGATTTAACATGTATGAACAAGGCTTGGTGGCATGACTATTATTATATATTAATATTCCAGTATAATGATTCTAGAGTATATAGATTTAGAATTTAGATCTAGCTAGACTTATAATCTATTTTGAGAGATTATATATACATAGAGAGAGAGCTATAATACTCAGCAACAGTACCTAGATCTCTAGATCTATTCTAGTCTAGAAGTCAATATCTTCAATTTTAACTCTCGTTGAAGGTACGGGATTTAAATAGATTGACCTCAAGGTTAACATCCTTACATAGCAGACATCGCTTCCGCATAGGAAAAGGGATTAAAAATGAAAATTTATCTGTGTAAGTCGACCTCCATACCGTAAATTTGTATAGGAGGATGGTATTTGGAACAAGGACAATGGATACTTGCCGTGACAACAAACCCAGACATGCTGTATATGAAAAAGTAAGTGATCAACCTAATCTAGTTCTAGATATCTACAACTCTACTAGACTAGATCGTAGATCTATCATCTGATCTAAATCTAATCATCTTGTCAAATCTTAGACTTAATCTAGGTCTAGTGTCGTGATCTAGTAAACTTAAAACTAAGAAAGATTTCAAAGATCTATTAATAGTATTATTTATTTTATTTGTATTATTCATAAGAATTTATTCTATACTATATAGTATATTTTATATTTATTTAATTTATTATAATAGTTAGTATTATTATACTATTACTAATGTTATAGTATTACTATTTATTACTGTAAAAAAGTTATATCATTATAATAAAGTCAATATAATCTAGAATTCTAGATAAGATCTCTGACTAGAATATCATATATTGATATATAAATTATAATATAGTCTAGTAATCTAGTAAACTTAAAACTAAGAAAGATTTCAAAGATCTATTAATAGTATTATTTATTTTATTTGCATTATTCATAAGAATTTATTCTATACTATATAGTATATTTTATATTTATTTAATTTATTATAATAGTTAGTATTATTATACTATTACTAATGCTATAGTATTACTATTTATTACTGTAAAAAAGTTATATCATTATAATAAAGTCAATATAATCTAGAATTCTAGATTAGATCTCTGACTAGAATATCATATATTGATATATAAATTATAATATAGTCAATATATATAGAACTATATTATTTGAATTATTCTATGTCTCTAAAACTTTAACTAAAGTTAAGTAAATTGTAAAAAATGTCTCTTCTTACTGAGTTACTCTACTCTGAACTCTAGTCTACAGATTATAGAATTATAGATCTAGAATCTAGATCTATTCGTTCTAAGTACTGTCAGTACAGACTACTGATTATGTATTTATTTTATACGGTTAATACAGAGTCTAAATCTAGATCACTAGATCTATTCTAGATCTAGATAGTCTCCACTAGAATTTAGATCTATATAATAGACTACATCTAAATTTAGTATCTCTATCATTATTATAAATATTAAGTAATTAGATCTGGATAATTATTGTCTTCTAAGTAAAGTAATTTACTAATTAATATAAAGTTAAAAGTATTTTATATTCCAAAGTTGTTATAACTTACTAGGGGCGGACTGGGTATCAAAATCGGCCCGGGCATTACCATATAAACCGACCCACAAATGGCATGTCATATCATGGGGGTAGCCAGGATTTTTTCGGTGTGGGGGATATTTTTCACCACCACCCCCCTCTTTGCATTATATTTTTTTGAGTGTGTGTAATTAATCTTCATTATATTCTGACCGTTCATTCTTTCAAACATTTTTTTTGTACCCTTGAATAGGCTCTTCCTTTAATTAGTGAAAAGGCAGCACACACAAGAACAGCTAGGGAGTGTGGGGGTGGGGGAGGGCGCTGAGAGCTCCCCAAGCATTATTTCTGTTATTTTAAGCTTAAAAAAATGCATATTCTGATGTATCTACAGTGCAATTAGTATGCCACTCTTCCACCAAAAAAATTCAAAAACCAAATCTGCTATTCACTGCACTTGATTAATGGAGTCCAACGACTGGTAGAAAATGATAACTATAGTTTTGCTTTAGTTTTTGTATTGAAGGGGGTGGGTAACCTCAAAACCTCTTTTGGCTACGCTAATGAAATTTGTTGACTGTAGTTTGCTTAATTTAAAAGCTTTAGGCCTTAGAACTTCTAGCAATAAACTAGCAGTCTTAGACTTAGACTGAGGCTAAGCGCAGCTAAGGTAAGTACTAAGACTACTAATTTAGTTCTAGATCTCTAGATCTAGCTAGATTAGTTACGTTAGATCTAGATTCTAGATTGAATATAGAATAGAGATCATCATGACCATGACCTTTAGCCTAGCACTTGTGTTGTCGCCTAGAAGCGTGGTCAAGAGGCTAAGTGTGCTTGAACTTAGCTTGGTTTGGCTACCTATGAAGGGGGCTCAAGGTTCGACCCCCGACTTGGGCAGAGTTGTGTTTACTGAGCGCCTATATGCAGCACGGAAAAACCTTCTCCTAGATACCCCCTCCCCCCACTGGTCCACAACTGAGAGTGGACCAAAGTGCTCTGAGCATGCTATAAGTATGAAAGTAGCGCCATATAAAAGCCATAATTTAATTTTTAATTTTAGACTTAGATCTAGACTCTAATCTATATTAATATTATAATATTATATTGTCTAAAACTTATAGATCTAGCAGTCAAGATTTATAAATTTATCTTGATCTATAGACAATAGACCAGCCATGTCAAACTCATTAAGGTGTATGGGCCACATAGAAAACTTACTATGACCTGAGGGTTAAAATAATCTAATTTTAATTAATAATTAAATCTATCCTAGATTCTAGATCGAATCTGGATTGAAGTGGAGTGTCAGTCTTGAGTCTTTTTGTGTTTTACCCCTTTTTTTTTTTGTTCTGTTATTTCAAAATTCGAATATTTAAATCTACTAGATATATATTTTATAGTATTGATCAAGTAATGTTTGTTAATAGTGCTAAATAAGTTTAATTATTATTTTTAGATGTAGTACATTGACATTTAAAGAAATTATCTTATTGATTTTGTTAAACTTTTTTTTTTTTTTTACTTCTTTCTCTGTAAATTGTAATGTGATGCTACTGATATGACATTGGATTGAAAATGTTGGAACATGAATAAATCCTTAATGCTGCAAATATTCATGTAAAGAAACAAAGCAAAATTAGCTTGAGTATTTAAAATTTTTTTTTTTTACTGAATGAAAAGTTTCTTTAAACAAGAGTTGTTGTTTTTTTAAAGGTTGGAGCCAATGAATGGGAATTGTTTAACATTACAGAACAGAATTAAGCCTGTATGTCTGACTCACTCTCCCTCTTTTGTGAGTGAAAAAAAGGGACAATTTTGTTTCTTAATCTTCTTCTTCCAATAAATTATTGAAAAATGAAAAACTATATGGAAAACTCCCTGATCTAGAAACCATTGGACCATTCATCTCAGATATAATATTACATGTCTAGACCTTTCATAAAAATGAGATTGAGAAAAAGAAGAATTAATAAATTTAATCTGATCCATCCAACAAACTACATCACCAGTATCACTCACCAGCATCACATGTAAATACTAGAACACATAATATATAGCAACTATTCGACCGGTAGCGTAGCATACGCCGCTATTTTGCAGGGCCAGCCTTAGGCCACTGCAACCTATGCAACCGCAGTGGGCCCCGCACTTTCATAGGACCCACACTAAATCTAGGTGTAAAAAATTATTAAATTAAACCATTTTATAACTTATAACAGATTTACCGCTGACTCCTGTTGATTAACCAGGAGCTCCTGGAAATCTCCAGAAATTGCATAATATACGAAAAAGTCCTGGAAATATCCGAAAATTATTAAAATCTTTTGAAAAGTCATACAAATCTCCTGAAATATATAGACAAAAATTGTTATTTTGGGGTGTCATTCAATATGGAAAACGCCAATCCTAATGAAGAATTACTTGAGGTCAACAATTCTCGCAGATAGATTGAAATATTTGGTAATTTTTGCTATTGAGCATGATCTATGTAGGAAATAGAATTTTTATGATATACTGTATGACTTTGCTACACACAAGGCTCAAAAAGTAATTCTGTACTTAGTAAAGAATGAATAAAATGCAAATACGAATTTATTTTTTAACACAAACTCTTAAAATTTCCACTTATTATCCATATCCCTACCTAAACTTGCCCCACGAAATCGCATAGGGCACCTAAACGGTTAAGTCCGGCACTGCTATTTAGTGACAGGTGAATATATAGATTATTTCTTCTCTTTCCATGACTTTTTGGTCACAATGGTGAAGTCCGGCCCTGCTATTTAGTGACTGGTGAATACTACTCCCCCCCCCCCCTTTTTTTTTGCATCTAAAATTACTTGGGGTAACTCTAGTCCACCCGACTTGCAGAAATAAAAGAGTGATCTTTCCATTACTTGGTGTCCAAACTCTTGAGCCATGAAGAGAATTATATATATATATATAGAGAGAGAATATTATAAATCACTTAGATAAATATGCATCTTTACTCCATACCAACATGGCTTTAAGAAATGTAAGGTATGTGAAACTATGTTATGTGAAACTAGCTTTAATTGATGACTTTTCAAAGGGCTTAAAGATTAAATTAGAAAATAGAGACCATTTTATTAGAATTTTCTGAGACATTTGGCAAGTTCACCATCATAACTTGCTTTAAAAAATAAAACATTCTGGCATAACTGGTCCATTACACAAATGGATTCAGGATTTCCCGATATGTAAAGAACAAACTAAAATGGCTAAACCAACACCAATAACAGTAAACTCAGGTGTACCTGATGGAATAACCTTTACTTTACTTTACTTAAATAACCTACTGAAATGCTTTAGTTCAGGAACAAAAGTTAAACTATTTGCAGATAATTGCATAATATATAGAACAATAAAAACAGCACAAGATACTGACAATTTACAAAGAGAATTACAGAAATGGATATCAATTGAATATGCATTTCCATTCAGAAAAATGTCAATTAATAAGAGTAACAAAAAAGCTAAAAGAAATAAAATTTACTTTTATCTCATTTATGGTAGACCAGTTACATAGACTAAAAACTCCAAATATCAAGGTGTTATAATAGATAAAAAGTAATCCATGAAATCCCCATATTGATTAAATCATTTTAAAAAAATTAAAACAAAGCTTTATGATTTATTAAAAGAAAGTTACAAATCAAACAAGAATATAAAACAAGAAAAATAAAAACTAACAATAATAATTCTGTGCGATCAAAAATATATTTTACCAATTGTTTTTGTTTAGTGCGATTTCATGATTTTAGCTTTCTCAATATGCTATGATCCTATCACTTGTCTGGACCAGTTTGAAGGGGGGGGAGAGAAAAGAGGAAGTATCTGAATGAATGTATTTTTTAAAAAAATGAAATGAACAACTTGTATTCGAACTCGAGAGCTGAAGCCTCCTTAGCCTCTTCAAGTTAACACACTAACCATTGTGCTAGTGAAGTGCTTATGGAAATAGGTTTTATAGTTATCTATTGTTAGTTTAAAACTTTAAAGCGATGACCTGCAAAGTTTAATTCAACTTATTCCACCACATCAGTCACCAATTACAAAATAGTTAATTATCAAAAGTTAATTAACTAATTTGTTATTTTTAGCGCCCCCGAAAGGGGAAAAGAGCTATTAGTTTTTTGTGCGAAATGTCTATCCGTCCATCCCGTTTAGATCTCGTAAACTAGAAAAGATATTGAAAATCCGACATCACAATATTTTAGACCATTGAAAGTTCTGATGCAATTTAACTAAAGTCAGTATATTAGATTCTTGTCATGAAATACTACAGAACATTTAGATAATTGCTGAGTGGAATCACATTATAATACAATCCAAATAGTTAGGATAATATACAATTGTATTCATCAGTTCAGAGTTGGGGGAGGAACACAAGACTAGTTGGACAGAAACAGCTTGAACTTTTGAATTATTTATGCTGCCATTGATTGGGAAAATGATATAGTGAGAAGGAAATTGCTTTGGTCCTAGGACCGACTGTTTCCTATTTTGGCAAATATCTAGTTCTGGCAGCCTTTTAATGTTGTACTCTTCTGGAGAATGGACTTTCTAGTGAAAACAATGACCTGTCATGGATTTATAAAATATGTATCTTGTTTATTTTGTTAAATAAATAAATTTAAATATGGCATTTGATTAAATGATTAAATCTTAAGGTTTTAATAACAGTCATTATGTTAGCTTTACTTTCTCTGTGTACATAGCTTCCATGGACTCTATGTATTTCTTCATTTCTTCTAGTACTTTCTGTGTACATAGCTTCCATGGAGTCCTTATGTATCTCTCTAGTACTTTTTCTGTGTACATAGCTTCCATGGACTCCTTATGTATTTCTTCTAGTACTTTCTGTGTGCATAACTTCCATGGAGTCCTTGTGTGTTTCTTCTAGTACTTTCTGTGATCATAGCTTCCATGGAGTCCTTATGTATCTCTCTAGTACTTTTTCTGTGTGCATAGCTTCCATGGACTCCTTATGTATTTCTTCTAGTACTTTCTCTGTGTATGCCTACATACTTTCTTCTAGTGGCTTTGTTTTAGCACATTTCCTAATTGAAATATATATCATTTCATTGGTTGCTCACACTTATTAAACTTAATTATTTTGGTCCATACTTTCTGACTTTAGTCTCATCTGTTTATTGTAAATCTGTTGTCGGTCAACAGTAAATAACTATATTTTATACTTGACCAATACATGTGTATTTACTTTCGTTGAAGTTTTTGTTATAAAATTAAATGTGTACTAGTGTAGGCAGAGTAGTTGAGCCCATACTATGTTAACCTTAACTTAATCCCTCATCTCATCTCAAGATTTTTAATTCATAAATTTAGTTCACCAGGATCTAGTTGTTTGACTGGGAAATTTTATAGCTTGTTGTTCTTGTTGCATCTTTTTTTTTTTTTTTTTCTAGAGTTTCTTTATTCTCTACATGTTAATAGTTAACTCCATAATAGAAGAGTGTAATTAAATAAATTGTTGAACCCTACACTGATAATTATGCTAATTGATCATCATGTCATTCTGTTCTGCCAATCCATTGATAATGTTGCACTCCTGCACATGATGGTAGAAGAGCATTGCTTAAGGTCATACAAATCAAATTGAGCTATTGATTTCTTCATGTCTATTTTTGTTACCTTCTTGCAGTCCAATACTACTGCTCTTCCCAGTGCTTCAAAAGTTCTTTTCATGGTCTGTCTGTTGATTTATTCATGGTGTGTCTGTTAGCTGTTGATTTATTCATGGGGTGAACTTCTTAGATTAGAATTTAAACATGTATTTTTAACATTCATAAATATATATCTATAAAAAGTTCATTTAGTATTCTTTTGTATATTAATATATTGAATATTGAGAGCTTATTAAAATTAAGCTGAGAATCCCTGATCTAGATTATTAAAATAAACATTGTCTTCATGCTGCTAGCTATTAATAGACTATGGGCATGTACAGAATAGATAATAATATTCATTCTAGTGATGAAATAAGCGAATCACATCATGTACTACATACAAAGTACAATCTTGTCATAAGTTGAGGGGATATTTTGAGTGTGCTTACTTTTCTGTGATATTTATTGATAGACCCATGTGTGTGATGGAAACATTGATTCTATTGATTACACTTTTGCAAGATGTCAACTCTTTTTGTCAACAGTTGACCTAGCCTGTGAAAATTGTGCATACTTTTTTTTACTGACATGTTCCTTTGTTAACACTCTAAAAAGTACGAGTACATATGGATCTTCCATTTGATGTCTGCTTAAAATTGAAATATTTACTGGTGTGTTCAAAGTGACTAAATGCCAAAATATATTCAGTGTGTGAACTTAACATCTAAGATAGTGGTGTTTAATAGCCCATGTAGTGTGCTAGTTGCTACTTCCAAGTAGATTTAACTAAACTAGTTGTAATGTCTGCCTGGGTTTATATATGTCATATTTTGAACATATTCTTTAGATGGAGAAACTTGTCCAGGAAATGCAGCTGTCCAAATCAGGTGTCCCAGTCCGCAGCCAGAAAACATTCCCCTTTCTTACTTTTATCCCATCTGTATTCACTGGTAAGTCTATTAGAAATGTGTTTTAGAAATCTATGTCATAGAGGTGTAGCATTTTCATTTTGAAAAGCAACACGCTATAGTATATAAAGTATACTTAATTGATGCAGATATAAAAATAACACTTTAAGTTTTAGTATTTGCATACTGTACAAATCAACGGAAGTTGTTTCTATTTACTATGCTTTGGACTTCAGTCTTAAAACAACTTAAGCTTAGGCTTTAGCTATGGTCAGAATGATGTTGCCCACATAGCAGTTCCCACCTCTCCTTGTAGCTGATTTATCCAAAGGAACAGCAAGTGTTACAGTTCAGGGTCAGCGGCATAGCAGGCTCTAGCAGAGTGTAGCACTGTGTGGACCAAGCTGCCTAGGGGTCGCCAACTCTTGATTTGACTCCAGAAACCTTTTCCATTTTTGGGTATAACGGCAAGACTGTAGAAGTTTGACTTCAGGGTTTTCCTTCTCCTAAGTCAAAGCTAATGAGCCCCTCCTGCCCAAAACTTAATGGTTTAGGCACTAATTATTAGCTTATGCCCATTCTCCTTTAAGTTATAACAGTTCTGCTGGACCCAATATCTAAGCCACATACGAAGGCCAGGAGTTTGTTTAACTGGTCGTCAGAGGCTATATATACCATTGAAAGCATTTTGTTGGTAATGTCCCTTATTTTCATTACCACTTCAAACAATGACAGCCTTGCAGAATCTGTATTTAATATGTTCTTAAATAAAATCTTTATATATCTCATTCTCTGTTGCAGAAATAATGAATTGTAAATATTTTTTCTTCTTATCTTGTAGAAAGAGAATAATAAAGTTTGCTGACAGTTTATAATAAACCTATTGTGGTCAAAGTCTTGTTGAAGATAATCTAATTGTAAGAAAAAATCTATATTAAATAATATAATTAACTTTGTATACCCTAGGGAGTGATTTGATACAGTGGCTGGCCACACGCTTGAAAATCACAGAAGAAGAACACATGGAAGCTGTTAAGTTAGCCATATTGCTTTGTCACTATGGCTACATTTTCCCAGTCACTGATTTAAAAAATCTGACAGTCAAAGAAGATGCCTCCCTGTACAGGTTTCAGGTAACCATTGTATTCTTTTGACAATTTTTCAACAAGCAGAATGAATTCACTTTCAACACATTATATAGAGATATATATTGTTATAACTCAACAGGAATAGAGGTAATTGTGTGTAATCAGTTGATATAAATTACATAGGCTAGTGCTAGATGAGTAGTCAACCATGATGAATGAAGAGTAGCGATGCTCGACACTTCAAGAAAGATTTGTAGTGACTACTACTCATGCCAGTCATGTCGATGTGGTCATGTTAACTTCCCCTTTCAGATCCTGGCATCTGTAAGGCAGATGATGTAAAGGTCATATGTTAACAAAGCTGTCCAGCACAACTACCAACAGCCTTTACTTTTCCTCATTTCATGTCAGATACCCATTAGAGCTGGATGAAATCAGAGGCACCCCAAAGATCCTGATATTAAAAATCCTAGTCTTCACTTGGATTCGTACCCGGGACTCCCGTTTGGAAGCCAATCACTTTACCAATCTGCCACGGCTCGATGTGATCCCCAGGAAAAGACAAGTGGTGTTTCAGTTTTAAGAAGGCCTTCATGGACCCTTTATAAACAACAAAGGTGTAGAGCCACTTCACAAGTACGAGTCGAGTCCAATACTGTGAGGCCAGTGTGAAATCCTTTCCGAACCTTTCAGTCAAGCACAAGTATTGAACGAGGCAGAGAGGCCAGTAGAGATACAATGGTATAGAGTTGATAACAGCAGTAGTTATCAGCGGGGAAGCATTTTTACAGCTAGTGTTGGCTGTGATTTATTGGACATTAAAGTGTTACATTATTAGGAGTCCTGAGTTGTCAAGTTCTTAAAGTTGGTAATGTCGTGGTGCAGTGTTGCAGAGAGCCTGGACGTTGGTATATACGAGGCCACCAACTATAAAGGCTGTGTGTTAAAGCGTCAATGTAAAATATGTTAGTATATATTTAACTAGTTACTAATGTAAATCTCTCATCTGGCTTGTATGGTGGTTGGATGTATAGTTCAAGAATTTCTAACCAACAACTGGTCATCAGACTTTATTTAAAGTCCAAAGACTGGTTCTGGCTTCAAGGGCTTATAATACTGATAGCTGTTAGTTAAAGTTGGAATCTGAAGCGTAGTAGGTCATATATTTATTAATCCATTTGCGGCAAACGATATTTTATTAACAGCAGGAACAACTCTTATACCTACTCATAGCCTGAGCCTTAAATGTTGCGAAGCATAGATTTAATTGTAGTCTGTAGGCCTATTATTGATATCTATGTTTAGATCTACTGTTATATAGATCTAAGAGAATTGAGTGAGCCAACACATGTAGTCCTAGTGTAGTGTGTATAGTTGATGGTGTTGACCTTCACGCGTTTTTTTTCTTGGACATACGCAATAGTGTTTAGTGTGCAGGTAAAGGAAGAGAACACATTGGCATGGTCAGTCGAGCATATAGATAAATTATATCTGTAACTTAGTTACAGAGGTCAAGTGTTTCTTAACATTCCAGCATATTTTTTCTTTGTTTGCTAGATCTAATTGTGGTGCTTTAGATCAATTTATTTTTTGCGATGTTAAATTTTACTGTAAGGTTTTCCTTTATATATTAAGTCATACGAATTTAACAATGAAATTAGCTTTCTTTTTAAAGGTTTTAATACAAGGGGAAAAAATACATACACGCACACATGCACATCTCTGTTTTATTTTATTGTGCAACGAACGTGTGTTCATCGCCCTAAATGACATTTCTCTCCAAGTAAACAAACTTAGTCTATCATCTAGTGACCTCTTGACAGTGTCAATATTTCTCAACAATCTGCGTTAATCCATTCTGGCTTAAGAATGGTCAATGTCTATCAATACATTGTCATGGATTAAACAAATAAGAAGTTGGGGGTGTTGAGTCTCTTGAGCCCTCCATTTAAAGATAGTCTGGTCAGTGTCTGTTTGGCTTGTAGTCCAGACTCCTAATTGAGACTTAAAGTAAACAAACTCATTGTCCCGGCCAATAGTATAAAAGGTGTGGCTTGTAGTCCAGACCCTTGATTGACAACCTATCTCATAATAAAACAAACTCATAACAGATTAACCTTATAGAGATTTGGCTTGTAGTCCCGCCCCTAATAAAAATATATAATTCTCCAAGTAAACAAACTCAGTTCTCTCATAAGTGTGACCCCTAAACAATGTCAACACGTTGACATCTGGCTTAATGTGGTCAGCTGCCTATCTGTGAACTCAATGTTATGGACTAAACAAACAAAAGGAGGTAGGGGTTGTTCATCTCTACCTCTGGAGATATACCCGCACATCTAGACAGATATCAGCGTGACGTAGTTAAGGAATATTACGTTTACTAGACCACTCAATGGTCAAGACAAGCTTTTAAAATGTGCAAGACATCGCTGCTACGTATGAAATGCGAATTTATAATGTAAAGTCTTTCTATTTAGATTAACACGCCTTGTCTTTGTACTAAAAAATATTTGGTGCAAAGTCATAGTTTATAGTTTTATAAACAAATTCTTTTATTTGAAACAAAAACGTTAATGTATTTCAGATCTGACATTATTGAATCATGTCCACTTTAAGAATATTGGCAGGTTTTTTTTGACGTGGAGATTTAGTTTAAACTTCTTGTTGGACATCGTTTATCAGCGTCCACTACCTTCATATTGTTTGCCTTTCACCTGTGTTGTTTCGTTATTTAAGTGTTACCTTCGTTTAGCGTATCTGGAAAAGACTTAGCGCGGAGGCGCATAACAATATTAATAGAAATACAGGTGTAGCTTTAACTATCCGGTTTACTATCCGGTAGTGATATCCGACTGGAGCCGGATAGTGAAAAAGTGCCGAATATTTGGCAGAAGCCGGATCCGAAGCGACTGTCCGGTGCACCCCTAATATATATATATATATATTATTTAATAATAAGAAGGCTTGTCTTTGAGTCTGAAGATTAGGGAGGAATACAGTATTTCAAGTTGCAAAATATTGCATTTCTACCAGCCTGGGCTCAGATATTCCATGTCCTATACCACTCTTTACTAAATGTTGTTCACAATGGCATAGATGTATGAGATGGCTGTGAACAACCGTCGTAGCTTTTATATCGGAGTTTCCATCTCCTAGGATGGCTGCTGACCAAGGCTATATAGAGCCCAGTCGGGCTAAATGCCAAATTAAGATTTTATTCAACTAGCTATCTGAAATTCTGTTACAGTTGACCTTTACATCATATTGAAGGGGCAAACTATCTATTTAATAACTAAGTAATAATAAGGGGAAGTTATCAGGGGAGATAACAAAATAATAACAAGGATTGTTATCAAGGGAGATAATAAAATAACATTTGACCTTTACATCGTATTGGAGAGACAAACTATCTATTTATTGGTCAGAAAAGTTAATATGTCTGAGGGCAAGAATAAGAATGGAAAGGAAACTGTCAGTAGGAAGAGTTTTAAATTATTAAATTAGAAAGAAATAAATGAATTCCATTTTGACTAGCTGGCACCATGATTTGCTTTACACATCCTCTGCCTTTTAATGCCCCAATAAAATTACTGTGGGATGTAGGCTACACATTACCACGGGGGGGGGGTGACAAACACTGTTTCATTATTCAAAGAACTGCTAATCATACATACACCATGTTCACTGTAAACTTCACTACATGAAACTACCAACTGAAAGACTGATAGAACTCGACAACTCAGTGCTTCTAAGTAAAAAGTAATGTCACACTTTAATGTTTAATAAATCACAGCCAATACTGTATAATTGGCAACATGTAACACTGACTGTACAAATGTTATATCATGGATATTGTGGCATGCATTGTTGATTTGAATGATGATGTGGCTGTTTTATCGGGTCTAGTAAATTTAATTGGAATCTCATTTGCACAAAATTAACATTTAAAAGCGCAAAGCTATAATGCAGGCAACTAACGATGCAAATATAATTAATTACAATGATTTATTAACAATAATAGTAAAATAAAAATAGGGTGGTAATTTACAAGGAGCTGCCATATGTGCACATGGATTAATCGATTGGAGGTGCTATGCGACATTATCCCTGTTTTCTGTTGCCTTATCTTATAGCTGGTATTTTTTTTAAGCTGTGTAACGAGCTGGGTCACTAGTTCGTTGACGTGTATGCTGTTGCTTAACAATGGTTGTCAGGCGCTAGGTATTGGCCAGTGGCTCTTATCACTGAGCATGTGCAGTAGGTAGTAGTGAACACTGGGTTCTGGGTGGTCACCTGCTGACTATACCTGACGTGACTGGCATGAGTACTATTCACAACACAGATTCTGAACTGTTGTGTTGTCACTCGTCACGGTTGACTGTCACCACTCATCACAGTTGACTGCTCATTTAGCGCTGGTCTGGCTGATTCATGTCAGCTACCACACTACTACCCCTATCTGCACCACCAATGCAATATATATATATATATTTATTTATTTATTTATTTATTATGTTATTATGTAGAAATGTGAATTTAAACTAGAATAGTGATAAATAGCATGGTATATATAGAACACAGTAAAGAACATTTTCCAATGTTAGTCTTTGCAAAATAGAGTCAGAAATCTTGTATCTAAATGTATAAAATTCATAGCTTTGACCAATTCACTAATCTCATTCACTTATCTCTTTAAGAAAAAGTAAATCACCCCTTTCAGACATTGCATTCTATAGTGCAATTAGCAACTGTTCTTTGCAGTATATCAAGACAGAGGCCTGTCTATTCTTTTATGTTATCCAGCCAGCTTTTCTTTTGATGACCCTTTTCTTCATGTTCCCTCCACTGTAACTTGAAGAAAGACTTTTGATAGTGAGTCATGTCTTACAATATGACCAGCTCAGCATTAATCTCTTCACAGTATTAAATTAAGTTCTTCCTTTTTGCGAAAGAAAATAGAGTGCTTTAAGACTAAATTTTGACATGTCCCTTAGTAAAGAGAAGCCAAAGCGTTTTATACTTAAAGGCAGGGGGGCAGGCCTTAGCCCACTACAACCTATGCGGTTGCAGTGGGCCCCGCACTTTCATAGGCCCCGTGCTAATGGTAGGTGTAAATTATTAAATTAAACTATTATCACTTATATATAATAACAGGGTTTCCAGGGCCTCCTGATTTTCCAGGACCCCCAGGAAATCTCCTGAAATTATTAAAATCTCCCGAAAACTCATAAAAATCTGAAAAAAATTGACAAAATTGTCATTTTGGGGTGCCAATCCCACACGCATTGTCAACTTTCCTGTAATAAAACATTATTGCAAAGATGAATGTATTTTCTAATACAAAATCTTATTTTTGACATTATGCTTATCCCCGCTCAGACTAGGCCCCGCGCAAGCTGTTTCACATAGGGCCCCGCAGTAGTTAGGACCAGCTCTGCTTATAGGCTATTATAAACCTAAAAGTGTTCACATTGACTCTTCATTTGGTGGGAATAAAACAGCAAAGAAACCAGAAATGTAGCAAAAGACTGGTATCAACTAGTATTGTTTGTGTGGTTTCTGTGTTAATGTGAATACAGTTCTTTCTATTTGTTTTTACTCTCTTACAGAAACCCTATTACTGGCCATCAAAAAATGCAGACCCTGACAATGTCTCTTATGGTAAGGCAGTTCTATTCAGATTATTGATTTTACCTAACTGTAAATTTATAAGCAGCCTAATGATGATTGACTTAATTTTTTTCTAACAGCAATTCATTTGGTGAAACGATCTATGAGGAATAAACAAAAACATGGTTTAGAGGATTATGAACAGGTATTTTATTTATCCTTTTTATGTCATTTTTTTTTAATAAAAAGTATTGATCACTGTAGCTGTGGACCACATTGTACCATTTTTGCAGCCATCATGGTGGTCATCTGCAAGATGGTTCATGGACATTCTTGTAGTGTTTTGTTTATTAGTATGTAAACATAAATAAACTCTCTTGATGGGCAGTTGCAGATGTAATCTTTGCATTAAAAAATTTACATACCAGTATGATGCAAAGTTGCAGAAAGTCATAATTTAAAAAAAACGGAGATAATTTTACAATTTAGATTTTTAAAAAATAAACCTTTTTTGTGGCAAGAGTAACTTTAAGCAGGGAGATAGTTGCCTCTCTTATTCAAATTAGCTTTCAATTCTTTGATGCATGGTCTTGAGGTAAGTGCTCTGGACTTTCATTCAATGGTCCCGGATTCAAACCCTGCCATCCGCCAACTTCTGTCGTCCTGCGGGAGGTTTGGGCTAGGATGTTATTATCTTCAAATCTGAAGGTACATCCAAATGTTATGGAGTGTGCATGTGTGTTTCTATGGCGACAGTGGGAAGAGGTTTGGCTATGTAGTGTGGATGATACAAGATAAGGGGCATTGTTGTCAGTGGTCTTAAGTACGACAGATGACACCAGAATGCTAGAGTGAAAAGATGTTTTTGTAGTGAGTTAGATTTTGTTCAGAATACCATTTTATATGATTACTAAAGTCATTTATTTCATTTCTTCTCAAGTTGATTTTGTCTGTATTGTCATAAAAGTTATATATATAATATTGTTAAAAAAAAAAGTTATTTCAGGTTTTATAAGTTAAGATATAATTAGCCTACAGTGGTTTAGATGTCTACCAGCAGTTTGGTGCTACAAATCAATGACAGTCCACAACACCAAAACATGTAAAACATTGTGCTAACATTGTCCAGAGTGTATAAGCCTGATTTGACTGTAGTCTGAGGTTGTAGTTTAAGCTTGGTTACCAGAAGACTTAAGAGATAATGATGCTTCATTAAAATTACTGATGGAACATGGAAAAAAAAATGCTGAGGCAAGGGAAAAAGAAATAATTGATAAGTATAGAAACTATTTGAACATCAATTCATCTGGCTATTAAGCAGAAGTATATTCTATGGCCTCAGCCTAGCCATTTATTTATTTTAATTTATATAGTGCAATAGTAATCTCTGGCAGATCTACCTGGTTATAAATGGATAAATAAGTCTGTCACAACTGTTCATGTGGCCTGTATTGTTAACATCTATTATGAGTCTTTTTTCTTTCCCCTATAAATGTCATTTACTCAGTTACATCCTTTTCATCAGTAGTACATAACCAGGCATTATACTTGATAGGTTCCTGGATCATACACAAATCAAGAACTTCTAGGTAACATGCTAATTGAATCTAGCATCATTATGATATTCCTAATAGTGTTGCCACAGTATATCATTGCAAAAGGCCTTTTCAGTTTGTTATCATTAGTATTTTTGTTTCATTTCCAGGCAAGTTTAACAAAACTTCAGACTATGTTATGTGATAAATGGGATTTCATTGTTGCCCAGGCTCAGGATCAAGTCAAGTAAGCTAAATTGTGGGACTGTTTTACATTAGAGTTTGTCACATTTTATTAGATAATTTATTTAATTTTTTATTTTTTTTTAATTACATTACTGTTTAGATGGTACAATCTGTATACTGCTGTTTTAACATGCCATAAATGTTGTCATCTGTTCAATTTATCTTAGAGAGGAGATAAAAATATTGAGCATATTTTTTTTTTTTTACAGAATTGCAAAAGAAAAAAAAAGGACAGACAAAGCCATCATGGACAGCCAAGAACGTGCATTTTGGAGAATACATCGACCACCTGTGAGTGAAAGCTTTTGTTAAATAATATTCTGCTAAACATTCTTTTAGACAGGAAGGACTCAATTGTTTATTTGACATTGCATTACAATTGTTTATTTGACATTGCATTTGCAATGTAGAGCTTAGAGAAATTTCAATTCATAACCTCAGGTACACATAAACCAATCATGAAGCCAGTTGCATAGAGACATTCAGTTCAGTAGCCCTGACTAGGTTACATTTAGTCACAGTCTTCAGAACACTTCTCTGATTCAAAAGTATAATATGGCTCCTTTAGTCATGAAAGACAATGGATTCACCCAGAGGAATCACTTGTTCTGGTTTTTTCTTGAGTCCAGGCAAAATCTAATGTGACTAAACCATGACCTAAGTCACCTAACAAAATAGCAAACAACAAAAGAGCATTATTTATTTATTATCTTAATGTTATCATTTTTCAGTGAATACCTAAGACATTGTAAAATTTAAATAGGCAAATATAATACAGCACAATTTATTATAGGCAAAAATTAATAAATTAGATATATCATATTAATTTATATTTTTTAAAAATGCACTTGAAAAACACCAAGCATTGTTGACATATAGAATAATACTTCCATACTTGTCAGATTTATAATAAGGACTTTCACAGAGTCAAATTCTTTGCAATGTCACTGCCACTCCATCAGTGGCTTGTGTCATACATTGAGAATATATTTGCAAGACATCTGTTAAGTTGGAGGTAATTATTCTTCCATACAGTTTTGCTTTGTTCTCCAGCATTCTCTGGGTACTATTGTTTGCTTAGGAAGTGACTGATCAGCTTGTATTCACTGGGGTGATGACTGTCAATAGGCTACTGAAACACCTGGTGCTGATTTTTTTTGTTCGTGGAGATGTTCTGTACTCGATCTCTAAGGTTCCATTATGTTACCGAAAATCTTAGACTTACTCTGCAGTTTTGTTTTGATGACTATCATAATTGTCCTTCCAGTAGTCATACAAATTATATACATCTGCCAAAGCACCATTTAATTCTTTGAAGGCATAATTTAGATCAGCTGGTGGAACAAATGACTTTGATATCTGTGTGATGGAAGTTAGACACACATAGCATTATAAGCATGGCCAGATTTACAACAGTGCAAGACTCTTAAATAGAGAAAATAAGGAAAATGAGATTACATTTTCAAGTGTTCTATTTCTTTTCTTCACAGATATGACATATTTTAGGATCTTAATATTAAGCTTGAAGAGGATATGGGGTCCTCACAAAAATCCTGTCCAGGGGATTCACTTACTAAAATCTGGTATGGATTATATAAGTCCACACTATTTTGTCAGGAAATTTCACCCTATTTTGGGTGGTAAAGTTTGCCACAGTTTGTGCATACAAAAGCACATGTTTTAAGACTTATCTGATGGGGTGGCTTTTTTCTCATTCTTTTGTCTGAAGCTGTTTTATTTCTTTTGCTCTCGAGTTTGTACCAACACAGTCTGCCTCCATGCTGTCCAATCTTGGGCTATTTCCTCCCACATACTTTCATTGATGCCTGTAGTTCTCAGATTTTGCTTGCAAACATCTCTGTAGGTTAGTCTTGGGTGTCCTTTGTGATTTACTGTCTCCACAAGCTGAGCATAGGGGATCTCCTATGGAATTCGTATGCAAGTGACATGTGTGAGCCAACTTAGTCTTCTCTGTGGTTTAAAAGTGTCGATACTGTGTGTATTGGTCAATTTCAAAATTTTCGGATAGGAGTGCAGTGCAAGCAAAAAACTTTAAATCTAGGCTCTTGATAGCTCTCAATGTCATGAAGAAGAGTTCTCACTATACAGGTGTATCAGCTCAATTTTTCTTTTTTTTCTTTTTCATAATAATAACTCAATAAAAAATAAATCTAAAGATGTCAACTATTAAGAAAACAATAGATTTTTGGTTGAATTAAATGAATTAAAAGTCTTTTTTTTTTTTAGCCTGGATGCATTAAAACATTAGATGAGGGACCAAAAAGAAATTTTCAACCCAGTCAAATGGCTGCCAGGAGGAAAAAAAACAAAGATCTTCTTCAAAAAGAAGTAAGCAATTAAATGCAGATCTTTATTTTTTTAATTGATAATAGCTTTTTGTACTAATGTCTATGTGAATCTATGAATCAGAAAAATCAATCAAACTTAACAGACCTTGGTAAAAATTCAATCATAATAATTGGATTCGCATTGATATAAACATTTTTTTAAAAAAATAATGATAATAAAGGCGCATAACTTTGCCAAAAATCTTTGATTTTTAAATTATAAAACCTTTAGAATGACATTTCTTAAGTTTACTTTGTAATAAAAAGCTAAATGTAACCTTCTTCATCAAATGACATTGTCACAAAATGGGCACCTTGAATTGTTTTCACTATTTGAGGCTACAAACTTAATATTATTGTTCAGAATGTCTAATGCTATTTACCATTTTCTATACTTATTATCTTTACAAAATATATTCTACAGATTAAATATTTGCATCGATCGATCAATATATGTCGTGTGAAAACTTCTAAAGCAGTTGAAAAGTATGTTATAGAATAAGTAAATATGTAATAATGCACATTTTGTAGAGACATTTGCATCTTCTATTTTGTTAATAACATTTGTTTATATTTTTAGGATGCCTAAATTCTGAAAATTATAGAAAGCAAATAATTGTATTTTTTTGTTTTTCAGTTTAGAACATTTTACTGAACAATATTTTGATCTGGATCCTCTACTGACACTACCTATGCCATCCAATCCATGGATATCAGATGATACCACATATTTTGAAATCAGCGAAAACAAGTAAATCATGTTTATATTATTTTCTCTTATAGTTAACTAGATTAATATGCTAATAATACATATTAATGCAGGTTCTGTGCCTGGAGCAAAGTCAGAAACAGGAGCAAAAAAGTAGTATATAACTTACCTCAATATGTTGTGTTGTAATTTTGTACGCTCTTTTCATCCGTAACTTTTGTCAGGGAAGAGATATGAAAGAATGCTCTAGTGTAATGAATCTTAACACTTATTGCATTCATTTTTATTCAATATTTAGTAACAACTTTTACACCTAGTAATTATGGCATGTTTTAAAAAAATATTTCTACATTTTTTGTATCTATAGACCAAATATATAAGACCACTTCTTTCTGCTGTTTAATTGATGTTAAAAAATATTAGTATTTATAAAACATCAAACAAAATGTTGTTTTTTTATCATTTAGTACAGAGATTCCTACAGAGCAAAGAATTAGGAAATGGTCTTATAGCTTACAGGCATTAATATCAGATCCACGAGGCAGATATGAATTTGAAAATTTTCTTCTTAAGGAATATAGCCATGAAAATTTCAGCTTTTGGTGTGCTTGTGAAGCCTTAAAGTTTTGTCGTCAGTCAGAAGTGGAAAACCGTATTCTTAAGATTGCTGAGTAATAAATTATTTTGTTTTTTTACCCAGTTATTTTTCATTTTTAAACATTATATAAATCAATTTTTTTTACATAAAAAACAATTCTTGCTAGTTGTTATTAAAAGCATGAAGATGTTACAACATGAACCTAAGGTTCACATTTATTTTCTGAAAGGGAGTTCTTGACGGATGGAGCACCTCATCAAATCAATATCGACAGTCGATGTAGTGAAGAAGTACAGAAAAATATGAAGCTACCAAAGCCAAACAGGTATCTAAAAATACTCTTTTGTTCTGAATCTTTTACTACCTATTTTTGGTACAAGTTCCTGGACAAAAAAGTGACTGAACAAATTCTCATTTTCAGGTTTACATTTGATAGTGCGCAAGAACAGATATTTTCTTTGATGAAGAAAGACACATATCAGCGTTTTTTGCGCTCTGATCAATACAAAGCTCTTTTGACCAATGCTGGACAACCTGGAGGAAAGAAAAAGTCAATCAACATTTTATTCTATATACTTATCTATTAGTTTATACTTATGTTTATAAGCTACTAACATTATTTTGATAGCAAAGAAGAGCTATGTCTTTATGATATCCTAAGTTAATTTGATATTTTTTTTTATTTTTTAACCATAGCTAATTTTGTACAATTTGTTTTCTTACCTCAACATTTGTTTACATTTATGTTTGTCTGATTCATTCCTGCCCACTGTATCATAAGCTTTTATTTTATTTTTCACCAGTATATGAAATAGGATTTAACATTGATTCTAGATCATCAGCTCATAAGTTATTGTTCTCATTTTGTAGTTTAAAGATTTTCAGGCTACATCATTGATAATTTAACTTTTTGTTTATTCCTTCCATTGTAGGTTCTTTAGTTTTGGGTCACGTAAAAAAAACACCCTAACTCCAAGTCCCAAACCTAAGCGCAGAGGAAGTGCTGGAAATGATGCTGACATAGACAATGCTGCTGTAGCTCACCACTCTTACAGTACTGGCAATCTAAGAGAGTTGGAGGATAAATCTGCTGTAATGCTTAGGTAACAGGGGAGACAAATCTTCTTGGTTGCAATTTTTTTTTTTATTTAATTTTTTTTTAACAAGTGGAATTTTGTTTTGTTTTTTTAGTAGACAAAAAAAAAAATGTAGATGCATGATTAGCTTTTTCCATTGGTTTTTCTGCTTCACTGTATGTCCAGGGTTTTAAACAATAGAAATAAATGACAGTGGTTACAAGTTATCTCAACATAGCCTCGGATTATATGTAATTTACTGTTTATAATGTACTGACCATATATTTGTGGTATTGTAGTCCAATTATTAAGCTTCCAAAAAGAGGTTCTATAGTTTAGAGTTTCAAATAGCCAGAATTTTTTTTATTCTAAATATCATGAAATTCAAGAGTCTGTTGATCCTATTGCACTCAGGTAACACTAGAAACATTGACATCACTTGCTTTTGACCTTTAGATGTGAAATGGGCCACACACTGATAACAATCAAATTGGTTTGTAAAAGAGGTCAACAAATTTGGCTTAGTATTCTCAGTAGGACATACAGATTTCTGTTTCAATGAAATAATTCTTTCAAGCACCTTATTATCAGAAACACATTAGATGAGCATCCACCACATTCTAATGATCTTTGTTTAATGAATGGAATTTAATTTGTTAAATGTATATAAAAAAAAAAAACTACCTGAGATATAAATATATAAGTTTTATTCTAATCCAAACACTTTGTTTTTTGGTTCTTAACACTGGTCTTCATCTTATAAAATATTAAGTAAACGCTGGAATAATTTATGCAGATTTGAAAAGCTTTGACACTGGAAAATAATTTCTAATAGAAACCAGTTTCAGTTGTATTCTATAAATGATGGGATCCATTGTTTGGTGTATGCTAACTTGTTTACTTCTGCTTATTGAGCCTTTGAAACTATATGTGTGTATGTGGGGGGGGGGGGGGGGTTTGCACCTCATGATATTTATATGGTCCCTGCATGTACAAGTTTGCTGTGATGCTTTACTCATAATTCTTATTTTCAGGAGAGATGCCAACTCATCAGACAGCAGTATTGCAAGGTAGTGTTATTTACCAACCCGAAATATTTTATGTTCCATGTTTTCTATAGTGAAACACTGGTATATTAAACCATTCAGAATTTTTGCATGAAAAAAAAAACAACAACAAACTTTTCTTAAAATCTTTTTGACCACTGCAGTTTGTACCACAGATATGTAGTGTAAAATTAAGACCATTATATATGATGGTCTACTTAAATAGATGGTTACCTGCCTTGGGCAATGTCAGTGAAGATCACTTGGTTAAATGCATCACTTAAGCATGTTATTGGTGAAACAGTAACTACGTAAAACTACTGTCACAGATTGTTCGTTCTAATAATAATTTAATTTGTAAGTCCTGTGAATGTACACGCTGAAAGCTCAAGGCACATAAATACATAAAACAAAGTTTCAAACAAAAAGGACAGACTTAGTGATCTATGCTTCTCTATGAATTTGAAATGGCCAAGAACTTGTTTAATGCACCATTGGTAAAGCTGACAAATCTTCACCACCCTTCTATTTATTTCATAATTCAAGTTCACATATCATGAATTGGCTAACATCAAAAGCCTAGTAAAGAAATCCTGATTATTTCATCCTTCAAGAATAGTAACAAATCAATTACAGTAGAGTTACTGCATGCCTACATAGTGTTTATTTACTGGCTATCAGTGCATTGCTTTTTCAAGGCTGTGTCATACAAATACAAAATGCCTTAAATGTTCATGTTGTTGCTTATTTTTAATCAGTATCTGCATGTTAAGTTTTATGAAATTTGCAGCATTTCTGTTTACATTGTGTAGTGTTCATGGTTTTCTTTAAAATCCATGAGTAACTAAATCACTGTCAGCCCTAAATACAGTGTAAAACCATTTTCTGAGAGTTACATTCAAACCTTGTTACCGGTATATCTTGGAATCCACTCAATAAAAGTCAATCACTATAATGCAAGTTCTAAATATCAGTGTTTAGGTCAGGTCAACTCTTAAACCTGTGTAATTATAGTTAATTTTATTTGTGACTCGAAGACAAGCCTTATTATTATTATTTGTGATATAATTGTTCAATGTATATATCATATTGTAATTCACTTCTAATTGTATCATAGCCACAAATATTAATATTTATAAATATATCCGAAATATTTCTTGGAAACAAATAGTAGGGTTTTGTTTTACACAAGAATTCAAAATTAACATATAACAGGAATCAAACACTTTTTTTAAACAGCAGAGTGGCATGATAATTTTATCCGATGTTTAATCCTCTTCAGAGTTGATTCTTAAAATATGATTGATACTTAATATGGCTTCAGGTTGTTTTCCAGTTACATTTCTACATGCTTTTATAGAATGTAGGTCACTTAGTACTAGTTTAAGGAAGTTGTCCTGTTCAAACATAACTAAGAAAATGAACCATGAAACAAGTCAACTCTTTCATAGAACTTGGACCTGCTGCTCAGATTGTGTTCCATATAAGCATTTGATTTAAAGAAGTCTGACTCAAATGTTGGATATCATGTAAACCACTATTGAGTAAAAAAAAAAAATATTCAGTGATAGCGGCCCCAACCTTTAGAAAGTTGGTTGCCTTGATGTTGTTTTTTTTCAAATGAGTAAATCATGTCTGACATTGTAAAGTCATTTTTGTTCACCTTATTTTTGTGTAGAAATCTTATGTTTCCCTTATTTACTTCCCTTGCTTTATTTATTGGTAGACTAGTTTTAGTGCCCTATTTGTTTCTTGTCTATTCTTTTAGCGTTGTAAAAAGTTGTAACGAATTTTACTCCTCATTGACTCCATAACTCTTGAACTCGACAGCGACACATCACCCAATCTGGTAACTCGCCATAGTCTAAGGTCACCTCAAGGCAGTCCAAGGAAAAGTAAGCAGCTGGAAGTGCCAAAAATATCTTCTGTCCATGTTGCAGACTCCAGTCAAAATGAAGGACCATCATGTCTAGCTATAGCTGTGCCAAGCAAGACTAATGTTGTGGCTCCATGGGAAGGTGTGGATTAACTAGAAATTTTAAGTTGAACTCAAATAACTTTTACTCTCTTATTTTCAGGGTTGCCGGCTTGTACATTCTAGTGAAAACAAATACACATTTTAAATGCAAATTTTGTTGTCACCCGTGCTTATACTATGTTCTCGTTGAAAGAGCGTGTAGGCTTTTTGCCTAATGAATTACATTGAAAACAGTCTATTTCTGTATGCATTAGTAAAGCTACTACTTTATGATGTCACCATTTACATTTTAGTTTAAATTTTATCTGAATGTTAATGGAGAGATCATGTGTACAATATTGTTTGTTCAAAGACATTTGGCAACCTTTTTCATTGTTTCTATAAAGATATATATTTCTTACTAGGGGACTCAAGATTAGTTGATATGCAGGATCTTGAAGTGAAGAAATTTTCTAAATTTCTAAAGTTTATTTAAAATACAAAAAGGAAAAAAAAAAAAAAAATGAGATTGCTGATGTGATTGATCTACAGACACCAAATCATTACGGGTACAATGTGAACACTTCATGGAGCAAAATTTGTTGACCACATTTCTATTCATCTTTGAGTTATTCCCTCCTCTACCATCATGTCTCATTCAGCTATGCATTCGATGAACAACAAACATTTACAAACAACACCATTTAGAAGAATTTTACTTTTTGCTGTATAGGGAATGTTACAATAAAAACATTTATGTTTTCAATGTCAGCTAATAGAATGGAATTTTTTACAACCAAAGAATGTTAAAGCTAAAATGTTGGTGCACATGAAAATGTTCACTTTTTTTGTATAATAACTTTATAAAGTTGGCACCATTCAGGATTCTATTCTGTAGGTTATCCATTTTTGAGTGGTTTAGGTGGTTTTGTTCAGAGTTTCAGAAAGACTGTATTGGAACCTCACATTGGTGTGCATATTATGTGAACCCTAGTTTCAACAAGGAGAGCCACTGTTGACATGTTTGGCCATGCAAAATATCAGTAGTAGCTGAAGTAAATTCAAAATTTAGAAGAAAGTCTTGACTGGCCACTTGTTGGTACTAAATGACACATAGTGCACAGAGTTCCTTAACTGCTGTGTGGCAAAATTTGCAGTGGTTGCTTCCTGTGATTAGAGCACAATGTTTTTATGTCTCTTGCACCAATTTTGTTCTAATCCACAAACAGCTCTTCATTTTTTCATGTGATTTAGCAAGACTCATTAAATGCTTTTTTCCCCCTAAATATGACATTTCTGTCTAGAAAAGAAGGTGACAGAAAATCTTTCCATTGAGTTATACAGAGCTCTACAGCTTCAACCCTTTTTTATCTTTGGTATATTGCATGTTATTGTTACTTTTAATATCTAGTCCATTGGTGGATTTTTTTTTTTATTGCTATGTTGACAATTTTTGAAGTCTGTACAGTAATTTGTATGTAGATTTGTTATTGCTATAAATAATGAAGTATTGAAGATATGCTACTTGTAATATTACAGCATATCTATCAATTGATTAGTAGAGAAAGAAAAGAATTTCTAACATTTTTTATATTGTACACCATATAGGATCACATCAAACGGTCTATTTATTTGTTTCTCTAGTCAGACTTGTGATATGCTATTACCATTGTAGCTGAGTTGTTGCATTTCCATAGGAATTGTACATTACCTTATCACTTTAGTGATCAGTTATTAGTGACAGCTTGACTAGTTTATTTTTTTATGATATTGTTAGTCTTTTGCTATTTGAATGTCATCCAGTATTTTTTTTAGGGCCTTTCTGAATTGTGATTTTTTTTTTTAAATATGTTTTTAAAGCTGTGACCACTGTTGAACAAAGTGTGCACATCCCAACAGTAACTATAGAGCTTACATACCAGTGATTAGAAGGTCAGCAAACTGACCTGTCACTGTATACCAGTGATTTCCTTATGAAAGTAGTTGACAGGAAACTGCTTATCAGTAAGGACCAGAGGTAACTAGCTGAATTTAAACATACTAGTATTTACATTTAGAACTACAGTATATACAAGAAATCATGCTAGTTTTTGTTATTTTTCCAAATACATTGTATGTGGATTTTTGTTTTACTCTTTTGAAAGAAAATGTTTTTGTTTTTTTAAAACTATTTAATAATAGTCTTAATAATTTTTTTTCTGCTACAAATAGTATTAACCACGTCTAAAAGTAAGGCATCCTAAGATGACTTTATTGTTTACCATTGGTGCTACCGTAGGTCTGGATATGAATATACTTTCATTTCTGTGATGCTTCATTTTTTTTTATGGAGTCACTCTCCAACATTCCTTTTTTCCTTATTAATTTATTTTGTTACTGTGCCATTAGTCAGACATTATATTATCCCTAGCATAGGATGAGGATATTGTTCTTGTTATTTTCAGACACTTTTGTTAATAAAAAGTGTATAATTAATATCATTAATTTGTTACAGCTTAGTATTTGTTTTATAGCATAATGTAGCCAATTTGAATTCTATGATCTCACATAGCTACTATTAAAAGCTCAAATTAATCCTTTGTTTTCTATTTTGAGTGACAGACAATTTCCTGATATTTTATGATGTCTAATCATGTTCACTTGACTGCACTACTTATTTGGTAGTGTTTTTGTCCCATAATTGACCTCCCAACCCCCACCAATCTCCCTTGTTTAACTTTCCTACTTAAAATCTTTTCTATTTTATTTTTTTTACTCTGGCATACCTCCATGATCTATTTATGTTATCATACCAGTATGAAACAGAGCAGCTTAACATTAGACTTTGTAAAATTTGATTTTAAAAATCATTTTTTTATCAAAGTATTCCCCTCAAAGTGTACTCTCAACTCAAGTATACTTTTGTTTAGAAAACCTATTGAATGTAATGAACTGCTCTTATGCTCTGTTGACAATGACTAACAATGAAATCTAGAGCTAATGTTAATCAATAGTTGAACATTTGTATGATCTGGAGCAACCAGTAACCAGAGATCATTTACCACAACAAAAACTCTGGATTTTACTAAGGAAATTATTTGAATTGACATCTGTAAATATATTCATGGGTCAGGTTAGAATTGTTAGAATAATCCATTACTTTGCCTAGGCTACACTTGTATTTGATTAATGTATTATGATTCCCATTGCTGATGATGGCCCACATGCTAGAACTAGGCAAAGCTGATAATATCTAGTTACATTTTTAAAACATTAGGTGAAAAACAAGGAGTATATCAAGGCTTTTGATATAATTTGACAGTAGCTTTGATTGTATTAGAGATGTGCACAAAAATGTGTTGATTTGAAATTACTTGACATTGTTTTCATTGCATATAGATCTAGATCTATTTACTGAGAACCATAAATGAGACCCAATATTTGTTCATTGCTATTGTTTTTAATCCCATCATACTGCCAAACCAAATTGCTTCCTGACCTCAATAAAAGTGTTGACTTTCTCTTCCTAAAAGGGCTTTTATTAATACCAGTATAAGATTTGTTTTCATGAGGACTAGCAAGAAACAGCTTAGAATGTACAATAATATGAAGCTGTCCTGACTACATTTCTAAATAGGTCATCATCATATTTTATTTGTACTTTATACTAATGTTTTGTATATTATATTTAAACATAGAGAGACCATCTAGGTGGAACATTCTACATGATTTTAATATGTCCCGAGTGATAAAAATGTTTTAATGTTAAGCTAGGCTGAAATTCATGTCACGAATGAAATACCATTGCAGCAGCCTGTTTTAAAATGTTAACCAAAACACTACCACCCAAATGTGTAGCATTCTAATCGTCACTATAAAAACTCTAGAGCTAATACAGTTTTCACTCTCATAAACTATTGAGATAATATAAATGTAACTAACTTTACAAGTTGGGAATGGCAAACAAGTCTTGAGGTACGGGGGGTGTCCTTTTAGTAAGGTCAAGAGTTCATTTGAAAATTGAATTAGTTATTTTTTGTTCTTTTTAAACTTTGTGACAGATCAAGCAGTACCAGTATTTTTTTAAATTTTTTTTGCAGTTTAGAGACAACTGATGTGTTGAGTGTGTAGTGGCTGTCATCTCATATTGTTAACATTTGCCTTATTGTTTTAGCTAGTTCACTAGTTGATTTACATATATGTATTCTCCATTAGCAACACAACATAGCTTGAGACAACACATTCAGCAGATGATATGTGTGATGAACTCATGTTGATGTATAACTAAAATTTGTGTTGAAAAAAAAAATTAGAGGACTACTTTGGTGATGCTAACTTACATGTAGAGTGTAGTTTCTATTTGCCTTACTAGTTTATACATTGTCAATAAACATGGACAGTCCAGATTTTGTTCTAGGGAAAACTTTTTGTTATTGTCCTATTTCCAAATGACCACCAGTAATTCTGTGCTTGACCAGTTGGTGTACTGCTTAGTAAAGTAGCTGTTGATTCACATTGATGTAAATAGTTTCATCATACACACACATTCACTGAGAATTTGACAAATTATGTAATTGTATGCAAAAATGTTTTGTTCTTTTCAAAACATCCATTTGAATTATGCAGTTGTGTGTAAGCAAACAAAAAATATTCCCCTGAGAGACCGATCTGGCCACTCATTTTTCTTTTTTCTCTTATAGAGTTCCATGTTAATCATTTTGGAAATGGTTTTTAATTTGATGCATATGAACATTTTCTTTACTAAACTAATATTGTAAAGTTTTTTTGACTAGTAATACAAGTCAATTAAAAACAGTGCTCTTGTTGATTGGTGCAAAACGATCTATTGCTAATTTTAGTACTATTTATTTCTCTTTTCAAATGTGATTCAATGATAAAAAGTGAAAAATGTTTTAAGTTGTAACGATCAATATTCCTTCATTGTTTCAGCTGATAATAGTTTCTAAAAGTAATACTCATGAAGGGTCACTGTTAGTCAACACTTGTGTAACATGTTTAATGTATCACCTGTTGATGTCTTCATGGTTAGCATGTGTTAAGATCAGGAAAGAACTCACATTTAACATCGTTTTATCTCATGTATGTTGGGTCCATAGTTTTTTCTTTTACAACTGAATGACAACTTCAGATTAAAACAGATGTAGAGATAATGAACCAGAATTGTTCTCTTTCATTTAGTAGTCTGTTCATTTAATATGAGAATCCACATAGCTCTTTGAGTGGGGGGCAAGATTTAGGTCTAAATATGGAAGTAGAGATAACTGAGAATAACTCTTATTTCAGCGCTACTAAAGAACATTGATGTCTAATAAAGGAAAGGATAATCTGACTAATAAAGTGAAAAATTAAAACAAAAAACAATAGATTGAATGTTACATTCAATTAAAGTGTGTTAATAGCTTTTATTTAATTTATTTAACATTAAAAAAGAAGTCCCTGGTTACTTTCTGAAACTTCAAAAAAAAAATACATTCTGGCAAATCAATGCTATGTAGACACAGTTGATCAAGTAAGACTAGACTATCATGATGTACTGGTACAAATCAGTGAGTCAATACTTTGCATATTCAATTTGTTTAGCATCATACCAAAAAAGTGTAAAAGAAAAAAAAAACATTCAATGTAAAAATAATAAGAGAAAGGGGAATCTCATTCTTGAATGGACTGAGCAAGCAATAACATCACTTCATATCTGGTCAACAGGTAGAGAGAATGCAAAATAACAACAGGCCAGATTAAATGCTCATTCATTGTCTAAGTTACTGAATACTAAAATATAACATCCTTTTCTAGGCTGAAACTTGCAGAATTTCTATGGGCACAGAACGATCATAATGAAACCTTTGTTGCTTTGGAGACTCGACAACCATATAATTTAAGCCTTCGTTGCCTGAAATATTTACAACAGCATCAATGAAAGAATAAAAGATTTAATAGTTTGAATTAATTTATTTATTAAGTTGTTTTTTTTAATCTAGAGAGAGATTTAATGACTGTCAACCCATTTACAGATTTAGGCATTTTTATGGCCACAGAGTGGGGAATTCAGTAACCTAGAGGACTAGTCATGCCAAGTTTCATTAAAATTGGTCAAGTGGTATCAAGTTTTATGAATTATATGCATAATTTGCTTTCTCCAGCTGACCAGCAGAAAACCAAGGGAATACAAAGACAATACAACTGAACATTTTTTTTCATTTAGGTTCCACCATGTATGGGGGAAGGGGTTTCCTATGCATAATATGGTCAAACTATTTCTATAAATGGCATACATACAATTGATATATCAACAGGTTACAACTTTTATTGTTATACTGGTAGTAAAATTCTGTTAGTTTTATATTAATATTGATTTAGCTTTTTTTCTCCATTCTGGCTCTGTGTGACTCATGTGAAATATTAAAAACTATTGTGATAAAAACACCCCTTTAATGAGTATAATACAATAATAACATATATAGGACAAAAAAAATCAAAATTAACTTTAAAAACTTCAATAATATAGTTTACAAACTTAAACATATAGTAATTTTTATAGGATGCATTGCAATGCAAAATCACATCCAAAATCTGTCAAAAGAATGGACTATTCATAGTAGATCATCATTGGCACTAATATATGAGTGGAAACCCATGCAGGAACTTTCTACAAACATTCTTTGACTGTGAGAAGAGTAGCTCTCACTGAGTCAAAGCATACTTTCTTTCTTTTTTCATCAAAAAAAATCTCTCAACTTTGGCATTTTCCCTGGGAATTCCAAAGAAAACTTCACAAATTTTGAGATCCTGAGTAACAAGTTTCATAAGAGCAGTTTTGTATACAAGCATGTTCATGCTTTTACTTTTAAAAAATGTATTGGTTATAGTTAACATGGACTTACCTATTGCAATAAGAAAAGCATCTCTTGTGTCTTCATTGCGTATTGTAGATGCAATATAAGCTTGAGGCTTTTTATTGCTATTTGAGCCAGGATCTAATAAAATTTTTAAAACATAAACTAGGGAAGGTATTATACTGGTATCGTACACAACATCTGAAACAAAAAGATATTTTTTTTAAACTACTTAGTAAATAAATATTCTTGTTAAGTAAAGTAAAGAATCACAATTAGCAGTTAAAAGTACAGTAAATAGAACACCATGACTCAACGGTTGAAACAAAATTTATGTGGTAAGTGCTCATATTTTATTTTTAGTGGAAAAAAAGAATTTTTTATTTGGAATCTGAAAAACTGAAATTGCTCCAATAACAGGCCAGAATAAAAACAATTTAATGCACCTGGTAAGTTTGCTGAGATGCCAACATAATTTGTGTATTATTTGCTTTTCAAAAAGTATCAAAGAAAGAAAGCTTTCCTATTCATTATATATGGGACAAGAGAAAACAAAAGGAGTTACTGCAGTCCTTGCCACAATGACAAGAAACAGCATCTTCCAAACTTTAGATTATAGGTAGAATCAACAGCCACATTGGTTGCTTATTTTAATTTTTGAAATTATTATCTTGCTAACACCAGCAAAGCAATTTTTTCTGTTAAGAGTAAGATGTCTATATTGTTAATTGAGGTAGAGGTCACTATGTGCAACCCCCTGAATCTCATGACTGAGGCATTGTGTTCTGTAATGTATGTGTGTAAAAAAAAAAACAATGTCTGATTTTGAGATATGTTCATGTGCTTTTCCAGAATGGACTTGCTATATATCTGCAATATTCCAGAACTTTTTGGGGACCTTAAATAAACCAGTGAGAGAATGTGCAAGAACAGTTGACTGTAGTCAGTAGAGTTGAGAAAAACTTGATGCAAGTCAGTATGATTAGATGCAACTTGGAACAATTGAATAGTTTTGGTACAGCTCCTTACAGTCAAGTACATTGATTTACAGAGAAGTACAACAGATATTGTACAGTCTTCTAAGCAAATATATTTGAGTATGGTACAATGACAAATTGCTAGATTTTAACAGTAAATAAAGTTATAAGAAAGAGAAATTGAAGTTGTCATGTTCTTTGCATTGATTTTATTTGTGTGTCTACAAGTACATTAAGGCAGAAGAAGAGAAACACAAAACAATAGACACCAGTAATTTAGCTGATAGTTTGTGCATTTATTGTCAGCGTAATACATTAATCATATTAATTTTTTTTAACTCTATACAAATAGTGAAAAAAGAGCATCTGGTTGCAGGTGGCTTTGGAAGAGACAGCTGGAGGTCACTTACAAAAGCTGCGGGATACTGCCCTCCTCATACATATTCGGACTTGTATGTTACTATTATTGTGCAAACTCCGGGCATTCTATAGAATGCCTAAAAACGTCAGGCAAAGTACACAATGAATTTCCTACTAGCCTAGGGATTGAATAGAATGCCTAAGTGTTCTATAGAATGACTAGAACTACTCGGAATAATATTTCTGTTCACAAGTCCTCTAAATAATTTAGTCCTGTTCTTAAAAGTATGAAATTAGTTGAATTACAAATGTCTAAATGTACATGCTTTGTACTAGGTAAAGGTTTATAAAAAAAAATGTTTTATTTTGTATTTTATGAAAGGTGAAAGAAACTATGTCTATCAGGTTGATCTAATTCATATATATAAATCTCATCCAGATAAAAATAAAATAGAATAACATTACCAAATGAAAAGCTTTTACTATTGGAAGAAAATGTCCAACATGGAAATGCATACTTTTCTTTACTTAAATACAAAATCAACTGACCTGCTGCAAGAATAATATCTGATTTTAATTTTTCTAAAATCTTTCCTTTAACACATTCCCAATCAAGGTGACTTATGCTGATACGCTTATCACTTTTAAAAGTTGCCAGTCGGTGGGATGAATCAACGTCCCAAACACTGGCATTAACATCCAATTCAACAGGATCTGAGTAAATGCCATCATCATTAATATCCTCTAGCTGCATACTTAATGAATCATCTGTCTGAGAGTTTTCCCCCCACTCATTGTCACTCACTGCAGAGCCTTGGGGTTCAGAAGAAAGACTTAACTGTTTCCTAATTTTGCGAATGATTTTTTTGTCCCTGTCAGTGGAGCCTGAGTCTAAAGTACTTGAAGAGCTGCTGTATAGAAGATTCAACTCAATGTTCTTGGATAGCAGGTAGAGGACTTGCGCATGACAGTCAGTGAATGCATAGCTCTGCACCTGACAAGACTTGCAGGTGATTATCCCAGTAAGCCCCAGCCCACTGCCCAGTTCTGTAACACATCTGTGAAAAAAAGGATGTGAACAATGAGATGCTGGAATAACTCTTAATTATAATGGGAATAATTTATACCAGGCTTGTTTAACATGCAGCCCTTTGTATGTACATATATAGTCCATACAGAGGTTATTGTAGTTGAGTCAAATTTAGAGCCTTTTGTTGTTTTTTTTTACAGTGGAAAATGGAAGACTAAACAATATTCACACAAAAAGTGTTTTAGCTTGAAAATTGTAGATCACATTTTAAGCTTAGAAAAGCAAAATTAAATGGAATGAAATAAGGAGAGTTGAAGAAAAACTTTATTTTCATGCGGTGAAAGAAAATCCTTAAAATAAAAAAAAAGTTGATAAACTTAACACTATTTCATGCCTTTAATTTTTAGTGTGTATGTGTGTGTGGGGGGGGGGGGGGGGTTGGCATAAATGGAATTATTGTTCCCAACATTTGTACATTCCTATCCACATGGCATCTACTGATATCTTAAACATGTTTACTCAGAGTAAATAGTTTCTTTTAGAAAAACAATTATTTCAGCCCATAGTTATAACTTGTATAACCTTGTAAGTGTGAGAGAATGATGGTTAGCAGGATTCAAACATCACAGACTGAGTTAATAATAAAGTAATCACTTAACTAGAAAGCAAGCCAAGCAGACAGAAATAGATGTAACCAATTTTTCTAATACAAACTCATTTGTGTCACCACTTCTAGCAAATATATTATTGTATTGATTTTTATATGAAGCATGCCAGTAAACCTCCATTTAAGCATTTAGATAACTTTTATTGATCCAATCAAATGGAAATTCGGTTTGACTACAATTGACAACCTCAGCGTAACTACTGTACAATAACAGTATAGATGCACATATGAATGACATTCACACTCATAACCAGCGCTTTATAAATAGACTTCTATATACTTCTCAATGACGACAGAATGTTAATTTTTAATGTTGGTCATCCAGGGTCTATTATTACTGAATGTTTTAATTTTCTTCTTTGGTACAATCATGTTTTCACAGAACTGGATGTACAAATTAACAGTTGTGGTAAGTTCATCTGTCTGTTTACAAACATGTCCCAATCTGTTTGCTCTAGACAACTTTGTAGCTGTAAAACAGCGTCGTCAGACCATGACTGGATGGACTGTACTTCGGGTTTTGTTGTTTTTTAAAACTGGTTTGTATCTGGGTGTAAGATGGATCATTGTGTGGTCCGACTCTCCGAGACAAAATAACGATCGAGATGTGTAGGCCATTTTTATGTTGCTCTACCACATGTCCAAGGTTTGCAATCAAGTTAAAGATGTTAGAAAATGGGAAATCAAATTTCCAGGAGCTCTTCTAGTTTTTCAGTTCTACCCATGAATGATGGATGACAGATCACACAAAACTAAAAGTGTCCATTCCCCTTCCCATTAAAACATGATAGAGACTGTGACATTGATTAGGAAGGAGATTGACATGCAGGCCAACAGTGAATATCCTAACTTTGATAGGCATACAACTGTGGGAGGAAGTAGGGGGTGGTGAGCAAAATGTCCATACTAGAGCCCCAACAGGTCTTGAAGTAAGCAAGGATTTTGTTAAATTCAAAAACTCAGATTCCAACCTGTTGAGTAGTGGTCTGGACAATTGTTTACCTGCAAAATGTGGCAAGCTTGATATTTTTGCATGTCTTAAGATGGGGAGCTAACTTAAGACAAATTCCAGACCTACTCAAAGATGTGAACCATGTTTTTTTTTTCTTGTAAGAAAGTTTCTAAATTGTAAGATCAGAACAGTGTTGCAGACTTGGTGAATGGACTGATGATATTATATAACTCCAATATTATGTGGACATTGCAATTTATGTGTAATTTTAAAAACAAAAACCATTTGGAAATCCCACCCACCCAGACTCCTAATAGTTTATATTATCACTTCTACCTTATTCTAGGCCAAGGTTTTGAAAGACACTTTCAATACTGAGTCTGTACTTATCTTTTCAGTCACCTGAAATTGTTATCAAAAGAATTCTGAGAAAGATTGGAAGATTTTTTTACTATTTTTTGAAGATGGTTTGCATTATTTAAATTTGTTAACCTAATTGTGGCTAAATCAAAGGCTTCTCTTCCTCAATTACAGTTTCAACAATCCAGCTCTAGGAGATTGCTGCTTGACAAGCCTGATATAAATACAGAATAACTTTTGAACTACAACTAGGATGATTGAAACAATGTTGGATAAAACTAAATTTTTACAATATATGATGGTATAAGTCTGTGCTAAGTTAAAAGTTATAAAATAAATTGCTGGTATAGCATAAACCGTTAAATTAAACCATTTAGAATTAGCCATTTTAGTGAAATAAAGCACACATAACACACTTACTTATTGGTGAAAGTTTGTGAATTTTCTAGAACCCATTCTGCTAAATGTTGTGCTGCCTTAAAAAAAAAAAGTGTTTATTTTTAGGTTATAGTAAAACCGGTATTGAATGTAAATGACAAAGATCATAACCATATGCAGATTTTGAGATGTATAATTTTCTAAGACATGCTACTGGCATCTATTATACAATCTATCTTTTTTTTTTAAACTTCAAGATCGATTGGATTAGTCAGTAGACATTTTCCTAAGCTAAATAAAAACAAAAAATATATTTTAAAAACATCAACATCAATAAAATATTAAAAGCCTGCAATAGTTGGAAATAAAAATTTAAAAAATCAGGAAGACTCCAAATATTATTTTAAAACAGTCAGTCAATGATGTTTTGGTTTTTAGAAAGTTTGTATTAGTGGACAGCCAGACCAGCACTGTCATAAATATGTTCATTATTATGTTGTAATATCAAGAATGCATGTCAGGCTAGAATGTGGCTAATTTTTTACAAATTAATGTAAAAATCTTTTTAGCATTACATAGTGCATGACAGTTTTCAAGACATATCCATGTGTCATGACAGTGTCACAGAGAGTGGTGCCATAATACTGGAGTACCAGGTAGAGTTTAAAATGGTTTCTTGTGTCACTTTCATGCAAGCACTATAGTGACTTCCATAACAGTTCCTTATAACCAATAGTACCAGAATAGTCTGTTAGTCAAAAGTTTATATGTTGAGTCATTGTAAATAATGTCTGGCATCTAAATGTGTGAGTAAGAAAACTAAAATTGTATAATGCTTTTGTTTTTTTAAACAATCTCACCTGCCAAGTACTCAAACCAGTAGTTCCTTGAGAAACAAGATGGACTGATTCTCGGAGAGATATACAATCTCCTGAAGGCTATTTTGATGATAAAAAAAAAATCTTTCAAAAACTAATTTTAAAATGTGATATGATGATAATAAAAAAAAAAAAATAAGATAACTTATTTTGTGATTCTGTTATTGTCAAACATAGGAAAATCATTTTTATTTAGTTTCCATGTATTAAAAAAAAAAGTTTATATTATTACCATTCTGTAGGATTTATAGCAGAGTGTCTCATCATCCTCTTCACTACCAGATAACAGATCTGTGTAAGCTTCATACATTTCATCACAAATATTGGCATCTTCAGATTCCAGCTGATAGAAACAACAATGGTTCAAAACTTATGGCTAATTTATAAGTACAAATACAAAATAGGTCTATGGTTAACTTATCATTGGATTATTTATTCACAGTCATTATATACATTTAGAAATTAGAAACTCAAACAGATACATTTCAACAAACCTTGTAAATTAATAATTTCATAAAGCTCCGCATATAAGAAAGTGAAGGTGGAAATTTCACACAAACAGGATGTTTGACTGTAGCTAACAGAAGATGTTTTTGAAGCTCTGGGTTGGATAACAAAAGAGCAGCTTCATCATCCTGTAAAATGAAAATGTAAAACTTTAGTTAATGTGTAGAATTAACTTCTACTTCAAAATTTTTACTTTCCTTATCTAAGAAAAAGTGTCAGCAAACTAAAAAGATATTAAATCTTATTCCACTTTTGAAATTCTTTTCAAGTATCTGATATATAATAATCCACCATAAAATCCCAATTTCATTCTTTCATTACAGTAAACCATTTAGGAATTTTTCATCATTGTTATTCTACAAAATATATTTTATTCTATGTATCTATGCCCAATAAAGGAAATTTAGGACAATGCCAAAACTATAGATGGAGAAATCTGGTGTGTCATTGAAACAAAATAATGTTAAGAATACCGTAATTCTGAACAGACTCAAGTGAAAAGTTGAGGATGTTCTTTCCCCTACTTCAAAGAGCAGGCAGACTTCAAAGCACTGCTGATCAATTATTTAACATCAGACTGTTAAATGAAAAATGCCTTGAACAACTTCTTCTTCTTGCCAGCTTTATTGCTGCTGAGCTGTGAGCTCTTTTGCAGACTGTGCCAAGGAAAAAAAGTGTGCTGTTTTCTTCAGTTGTTCAGTACTGCCGTACAGGGTGTTGGTTATGTTGGGCTGTAGTGGAAGTAGGGTCTGCCTAAGGTGGATTAGGGAGGGGCATTCAAAGAGGATATGGTTTACGGTTTCAAAAGGGCGCAGTGTCTGCAAAGGGGTAGTTGTGTGGGTTCCAAAGGACTGTCAATGCCAGGGGTGAAAGTGGGGATAAGCACCCACTTTCCAAGAAATGCTCCCATGGCTTGCGTCTTTAAATGCCTCTGACAGTCAAATCCAGCTCCTGGCTTTCACGTGTGATTTTCTCAAAAATCCGGCGGAACCTGTTCTTACAAACTGACAGGAGAAGGGATGAAAGGGGGAACACTGGCGCCTCAAAACCAGTTTAGCTTCGTGTTGATTGGGCACGTCAGCCTAAATAACGCAACCCATCTAGGAGAAGGAAAACTCTGACTCCAAACCTCCACTCTGTGGCGATACTCCCCTGTGTGGGTATCGGGGCACTTCAAGAGAAATAAATAACCCCACTGCCTTTCCACTTGCATTTCACTAAGTGAATGATTGTGGACCTTCCCCCCCTCTAGGTGCTTTTTGACGGCAGTCTGGATTGCACTACACCAGACGGAGGTCCTTGTCTCACTACATTCTAATACTAGATATAAATCCATCATGAAGTGTTTTTTTTTTCTGGATCTGGTGAATGTGATATCGTGAAGGGGCCTGGATCCAGGATGTGACGATTCCACAGGGCATACCCAGGGCACAGTCCACTTTAAGCTTTCTACTGCAGTAAAGTTCCATTTGGAGAGCTCTATGGATGGCGGAGAATGGACCATTGGCCAACCCCACCTTGTCCCATGGATATTCCGGTTACAGTCTTCAGACCTAGATGTTTCCTTTTATGTCAGTATTGGAGAAAATGGCCAAGACCGAAAACTCCCTTAAAATGCGGGACTATATATTTATATATTTTTAAAAAGCCTGAGGAAACACCCAGCCTACACTAAATGCCTTGAACACCAAAATGTAGCTGATAATCAACTTTATAGACTTAAAAAAAAAAAAAAAAAAAAAAAAAAAAAAAAAAAAAAAAAAAAAGCTTTTAACTGGGTTTGACATGTTGGCATCATGGATGTTATCAAAATGCAAACAGCTCAGTACTTCTGAACAACCGAATTGGAGAAAAGTTTTAGGACATCCACAGAGTATGCACCCCAGCTCTTTTAAACATATTTCTGGAGCATATTATGATGGAAACTATAGATGGTTTTACTCCTAGCTTGACAATAAATTGGCGGCCATTTCCAATCTGATGTTTGCAGATGATATAGACTTGAGAAAATAAGAAAGATAAGAGAGGTTCACTATCACCTATCCCTAAGTCTGTTGGACAATTGGGGCAGCACACAAGATTTGTCAACCATTTTTCTCCATTCCTTTCTGTCTTTTGCCTTAGATAGAACCTCTTTCAATGGCAGGCCTGTCCATTCCTTTATGTTGTCTTCCCATCGGTTTGACTGTCTGCCTCTTCTTCTTTTTCTTGGTACAGTTCACTGAAGGAATGTCTTTGCAAGCAGCAAAGACCTTGTATATTGCCATGAAGTTTTAGTTTCCATTTCTTTACAATAGTTAGCAGGTCACTGTGGGGTCTAATCCCTTTAGTAACCCTGTCTTTAATATCTTCATTTGTGATGATGTAATATCTCACTTCATTATTCTATATCAACTATTCTGTCGGCAAATAAATAACATGCTTTGTCAGAATGCACACAAAAAATGTACTTGTGTTAGTAACTTTATGTATTACCATTCATAGTTACCCATGGGTGTAACCAGGATCCCCCTCTTTTGTTATTTTAGGTGAGATTTTAATACTAAACCATCACTTGCCCCAGCACAGCCAAGGGGGTTTGAGTTTAAACCCCCTCTACAGGGGGTTTTGAGTTTAAAACCCCCTACCAGGGGGGTTTTGCAGTTAAATCTCCCTCTTCTATAAAACAAAACAAAAAAAAATGCTAATGACAATACCCAAATTCCAAGAGAAAAGTTAAGGAAGATTTTGATTGTAAAACTCTCTCCAAAATTTATGATAAATCCCCTCTTCAATATAAAAAAAGCAAATTACCTCAAAATTCTATGAGCGTAGTCAAAGGGGTTTTGAGTTTAAACCCCCCTTCAATGGGATTTGATGCTAAAAAATACCTCTTCAATATAAAAAAAAAAAAGCAAATTACACATTAAAATTATTTGAGCGTAGCCAAGCTAATTGATGTTTTGAATTTAATCCTCTCTCCTACAGATGGCTTTTTTTTTAAAGTTTAAAACCCCTCCAAATGGTTTTGAGTTTAAAATCCCCCTACAGAGCGTTTTGAGGTGGAAAACCTCTATCTTCAATATTATTCTAAAGCAAACTACAGTTACCAAATTCTATGACGGTAGCTAAATGGGGTTTTGAATTTTAAAAAAAACGACTTCAGAGATTTTTTAGTTTAAAAGCCCCAACAGATGATTTTGACGATAAAACTTCCCTTTTCGATATAAAATCTAAAGCAAACTACGGTCACCTAATTTCATGAGCGTATTCAAGAGAGGTTACACATTTGTACCAGTGGCAGGGCTCTATTAATAAAGTGCAGTTAATAGTCATCTGCTGAAATTGATAAAACACTAAATGTGGCTAAACAAAGATGGCTAAGACAGATTTTAGTAGTCAGTAATAGAGATCGGGTCCAAATCAAGGAAATGCTATGCCGAACTGGGCGTCAACCCCTTAGTAAGATGGCGACAGAGCGCGCACAAGGTTTGCGGGACATGTTCTCAGACAAAATGAATTACGCATAATAGAGTTGTGATGACATCCCAACTTGGTGCCACACATTCATGGAGGTCCTCAGAGCAGGTGGGAAGAGGCTTCAGACATTACCAGTGACAGATTTTTGTGGAAACAGCTTGACAGCAAATGCGCCGAATGGCACTGGAGGGTCTAAGTCAGTAAGAATAGCACATAACTTCATAAGGTTTTTGAAATAAAACTTTTTAATAGCAGGAAAATGCACTATAGATACCTCAGAATATGCATTTTGTTGGCTTTCAATACCAGAAATAGTGCTTGGCGGTGAGGCTACGTCCTGTGCTGGGGGAGCTCTTAACGCTCCCCCAGACCACTTTGCTGGCAATGGCGGGGAGTCTACATTTTTTCCACTAACTCCAGGAAGAACCTATTCTAGGGCACAATAAACGTCTTCCGAAAGAATGAAGGGTCAGAATGTAATAAAGATTATGTACACACACACACACATACATATAACCCAAAAAAAAAAAAAAACAATTCCTGGCTACGCCCATGTAGTTACCTATTTATCAATAGACCTAGGGCTCAAAAAGCTGAGCTCAGCTAGCTAATCTAAAATTAATTCTAAAAAAGTTTGGGCTATTAATTAACAATTTTTTAGCTGTCTAGTAGTATTTTTTTTTATCTAGTTCTAATGTATTGAGTATATTGATGTATTTGGGATGTTTAGACTTAATAGACATAGGGGCCAAAGTCACTAACTCACTATCTGTAAATCTAGATCTAAAATATTCTAAATATACTTAAGTGTAAGATACTAGGAGTTCTAGAACTAGATAAAGTCTTACAATTTTTGGTTGGAAACTTGACAATGGGGAGAATTTTATTTATTTTATTATTTATATATGAACAATCATAATAATAATACAGTAGTTACGCTGAGGTGGTCAATTTTAGTCATACTGAATTTCCATTTGGTTGGACAAATATAAGTTATCTTATTTCATAGCAAACATTTTTTATTCAGATTTATTTCAATATTTTAATATTCCTTTACAAACTCTCTAGACTAGATCTACATTAAATTCAAAGGATGTTAGGATGCTGTGGATAAACTTAAAATCTCAATAAATTCAATTAGACTTTAGACTTTGAACTAATCCTATACTTTTTAAGCAAGCAAATCTTAAAAATGACTCTTAACGATTTTCTTAAAAAAAGGTAAGTGTATATTAATAAGAAAAAAAATTCTAAACAACAATGGGAAAACTCAAGGTCAACTGTTATGTCGGTTTGAAAATGTTCATGATTGAAAAATTAATTTTGGCTCGAATGTAATTTTTTATGACAAAAAAACTTGACACTGCTTTCATCACTGGATTACAGTGTAAGTACACTAATACATTTCTTTGTAAACATGAACAATTTTAAATTAATCAATAGGCCTAATTAAGCACCATCTTATGGTAGCTCTTTTAGCCCTATCAACAAAGTAAAAGCTACCTACACTACTCTACATTATTAAAGTGTAAACTTTTATAAAGAACTTAAAACAAAATAACTAATTATACAACAGCATTTTTTTTCTTCCATATTTCCCTATTAAATTAATCTACATAATTGTGTGTAAGAGTCTGTGCATTATAAAAGTACAATATTATTAAAATAAAAACAATGGGTATTTATGAAATGCAGATAAACAGTATCCATGCCACAGCAACAATTACATGGGAGGGTCAACACAAACGTTACAAAGACACTTAAGAGCTCTCTTAAGGAGTGTGAGGTAGACATTCATAGGTGGGAAACACTATATATATATCGCTCAATCACTCTTTATTGCATGAGAACATGAGTGTTGTAGTTTCATAATATAAGGCAAGGTAATCAGCAAAGAACATAGATCTAAAAAAAGAAGCAGGCATATCTGCAGCAGACCCAGCCTACTTATGCCATCATAGAAAATAAAAAATAAGCTTTTCTTCAACTACAAAGGAGGAGCTATATATTAAAGCAAGCTAATCTGCATATTATCTGATTTGTTACCAGCTACGATAATGTGCAAAATCAGCATTTTTGCCTCTAGATATAATGTTAACATTATTGGGTTTCCTTACCATTAAAGTTGAGGTTAGGGTTATGGTTAATGTAGGGTTAGGTTTATTTATCTAAGTAATTTGCATATTAATCATTCACTTAATGTACAATTTATTCATGTAATTTGCACATTATCTAAGTAATGTAAAAAAAAATGAAACAATTTTATGCACAATAATGGATTACCCGAGTTAATCTGCATGATACCTCATATATATTAACAGATTTTCTCACTTTAGCGATAACAGATAGGACCTACATAATGTGGCTTCTGTATTAATCTTAGTGAGAACTTAAATTATTAGTAAATCAATAATCTTAGAATAACTGTGGGCTTACATTTGATACCAGTACCCACCAAATGAAAGCTAGCTGGCTACCGCCAAAGAAAGACAGAGGGAAAATAATTGAACCAATCCCCCGACAGATAAAGTGTTAAATTTGACATAAAACAACATGAATAATTAACAATAGTTACAAAAGTACTTGAAAACATAACACCATAGCTAGCACATACTATTACGATAGGCAAGCTCCTTCTTACATCTATGAAACAACGCACTACTTGTTCCGAATCATCTTTTAATAAGAATAATTTAATTCATTAAGCGCTGTTAACAAGGCACTTTAGACCTTTGCAGAGCTGACGTATGTGTGGGTCAAAACACAGAGTTGAGTCAAAGATAACTACAAGATTGCATAATACCTGGACAAAAGATTCCTAGTAGTTGGTGATAAATTGTAAATGTGTACTCTCTAATATGCTGAATGGGGGTCTGGAAGTTCAACAAGAAAACATTACCCACTTTCTCTTTCTACTATGCAGAGAACCCATATTGCTCCTATCTCACAACCAACAAAGATCTACTAGGCTGTCCCATTTTCGGCCACTGGAGCAATACACCACAGGTGCATGACTTATTAACTCTTACAGTGCAGCGTTACTCTCAGCAAGTAAATACCGGAAAGCTTCATTTTTTTTCTATCAAAATAATTCGCACTGAAAGAGTTAAGTCACATTAAAAAAAAAAATTATAGTTTTTATATAGCGCTACTTTCATGCTTACAGCATGTTCAGAGTGCTATGGTCCTATCTCATTTGTGGACCAGTTGGGGGAGGGGGTAAATGGGAGAAGGTTTACCATGCTGCGCTCAGTAAACACTACTCTGCACGAGTCGGGTGTCGACCCTCAAGCCCCTTTCATAGGTAGCTAAGCCAAGCCAAGTTCAAGCGTACTTAGCCCCTCTACCCCACTTCTCACCATTCATACAATACAACATACACACCAATTACATTTACAACAGGGGAGGGTAGTAATAGTTGGGAGAAAATAAGAGAATGTTGAGGGGAGAGAAAGTGGAGGAAAGAAAACTAAGTGTTAAAAGTACAAAGGTGTGGGGAGAGGATCAGAAGTTAGCTAAAAGCTCCAGGATGACATCACATCCACACACGTGGCATTTTCGGCTATTGGCTCATTGATATCTGTCTTTGCTTTACCAGAGATAAGGGGAGGGAAGTTATCAAATTGGAATACCTCAGCATTTAACAGCTAAACAGCCTTTGTGACCTGATGTTGAGCCTGTCTTGGTCAAGTGAATGGAAAAGGGTGTGTGTACAGGAGGTGGACTGGGTAACAAACTCAGCCCTGCCATTAGAATATAGTTTGGCCCACAAATTGTCTTCTATATCATGGTCATGAATTAGGGCGCAATGAGCCATTTTGCATTATGTTTGCTACGCCGCGGATTATAAAGTCTGTTAAAAAGTTAAAGGTAAGGCATGACACTGGGGGATTCAGTGCTTCCCAATATAGCCAGTCTGCCCACATGTGTGTGTGACGCTGTGTGAGAGAATAAGTGAGAGAAAAAGGGAAGATTACTAAGGTGTATCATTTTTTTAATTGAATAATGGTGGTAGTGTTAATAATAATTAAGTATTATTAATAATAGTAATAACTAACTAATCCACCAACCAACCCACCCATCGTTAACAGATAAAAAGATGTTAAATATTGTTATAACTCTGCTATGCGCACCGCCATCCAGGCTAGTGCAGAAGGCGCACACTTCTAGAAACCAGACTAGGAAGGATGTTTACATTAGGAAGAAGAACAATTTCCGCCCAAGTCGAGAGCCAAAGTGAAAAGACAGTGCTAAAGATAGATGTTGTTGTGATGTCCTGTCAATAAACATCCTTGCCTCCTGAGTTGCCATGTAAGGCCTAATATTCTGCATATATTAAAATAGTATTTGTGTACTAAAAATACTAGCATGAGTCTAAAAGTGCATTTGAAAGACAATTGTTTCAGACGATTTTGATCCCGATTTTGAAATATTTTGTTATTTTCTGTCGCCATTTTGTCCCCGCCTCTCTGACATTTCTTGTAGATCTAGACCAGATAATTTGTTTATTTCATCAATATTTACATTTTAAACAAGTAAAGATCATAAATATAAATGATATCAGATTTGTGAGCTAGAAATTTACTACGAATACTAGATCTACTTTTAAATTTCTTATTTAATAAGTAGATCTATCGTCTACGAAACTCAATTACAACTTTTAAGCGGGGGGGGGGGGGGGTCGACGGCTTAGCGAGCAAGACGCTCTCATCTTACTTGTTCCATGTCAACCAATGTCGAATGATAAGCCAAAACGACACTAAAAAATCATAACTCTCTAACTATTAAACATACAGTCATAATTTAAAGTTTTAATTTATTTAAACACCATTGGAAAGTTCTTTCAAAATATTTTAATGATGTACTGACGAAAAATTGTTTTTTCAAAGACAAATTTTTATTTCACCTCCCTACTATTAATATATTGTCTATATTACTAGTAGATAGTTACAGTAGATCTATAATCTATAAATAATTTATTATAATAAATATAGACTCTAGATCTAATTCTAATAGATGAAGATACCTTCCATTTCATTTTTCGAACAGGGACCATTTCAAAAAATTGAGATGAAATCTCAAGTAAAGAATCTATTTCACTAATATTTTCTCCCTCTACTGTTATGGAGGTAGCCATTTTGTTTATTTTACACAAAAATTATTATTGCCAGGTAGTCTACCTGAAAACGAAAACAAATTAAACAATTCTTTTCAGTAGTTTAGAGTCTCGATAAATCTTTTCCAATTTAAATATTAATAGGCTCTCTAACTTATTATACTGTCAATAAAACCATTTTAACTTTAGATATAGAATCTAAATTATTTTTTTTTTATACAAATGATAGGTATAGATCGAGCCCCACAATCTCTAGATCTAGATTTAGACTACTGTTGTGATACTGCCAGGCAGTCTTCGTTAAAGTTTATAAACTTCCGGTTCAATGCTTTAGAATAGTATTCACCAAAATCCATTTATAAAAATGTAATTATATTTAATATCAAGTAGATTTATGATTTAGGTCTATATTTACTTGTTTATAAATTATATTTTTAATTATCAGTCATTAAAGTCATAATTAATATGTTAATCTTCGTCAAAAGCTTTACAAGTGGCAATAACATTTTATATCTAGAGATAAAATGTACCAGTTATCGATAATGATGATAGACTAGAGACAGAGTGACTAGATCTAAATTTTAAAATCTAATTAAATTATTAAAACTTGAGTAGATCAAGATCTATCAGTCTATCTAGAATCTACGACTAGATCTATAGATCTAGTCATTATAGATTTATACTAGATCTATATCATATTACTGATATAGTGATATATCATATTATATAGAGTAAAGTGCGAAGCTCGAGCGCATTGAGCCAGCTGGCAGCAATTTTCAAGTTTGGATTTTTATAGCACCATAACGGTCTGACCTATGAAAAAACTGATAGTATCTCTGAATTCCTCGTCCTTTTTTCTATAAAAATAGATTAAATTTAATGAATCACTAGGCTTAGTTAAAATTTAATACGAAGTCAAAGAGGTGTAGGGTAAGTATCGCCAAGCGTACTTTTCCTCGAGCGGATTTCTCCCCAGTTAGTAAGCTCGATCGGGTTGATGGAAGGTTCGAACAGATCAAAGAAAATATATCTAAAAACATGTTTTAATATTTAATTTTCACTATAAAGTCATTTTCTTTTTACTCCAGCGCAAGAACACCGTCCATTGCACCATTTTCCACCCTCCACAACTTCAAATAGTCTCTTTAAGCTGATGAGCAATCAGACTTAAAAATAGCCTTAAGCCCATTACCCATTTCCTTCACTACCCGGTAGTAAACAAGAATAATTCCACACCTTCTGTGTTTGACCTCACCATGAACTTAGCCTTTACAAGGAAAAGGAAATAGTATGTGTCGGAAGTAAAGAAAAAAGGTGCATGCGCAGTAGCAATATAGTAGTAATTTGGTAAACATTCAAATAAAAAAGTTTTAGCAATAAAAAGTGAACTGTTCGAACCACTTGACAAATCAGGGCTGCTCGAACTTCGCACTTTACTATAGATCTAGTATATAGATTATAGTATTGCCATTGCTCAAGTCATTGCTGACAAACATTATTCATTATTATACATTAATTAAAAATGAATTAACTCCTGACATAGGACACAGCAATTGGACAACACCTGCAGTTTTCTACAATTTTTTTATTTTTTTTTTTGCTATCTAATCCAAAAAAATAATCTATCTGCTTTGTTATTCTTATTCATATTATAATTGTTATATTTTTTCATTGAAAATATTTCTTATTTTAAATTTAAACTAAGAATACAGAGTTAGTAGTGTTAATGACATTAATGATAATATTACTTTCATTTACTTTACAGCACATAGTCAAGTCATAGGCTAGATTTAGATTAATAATTTAATAGTCCCTATAAAGGAATGCTGGGCTACTAATCACTAATGAGTCTATAATGTCAGGTTCAAATGTCTTATCAAATAATCAATATTATAAAGAATACTAAAGTTACGTAGGCGACATAGCCTATTTTACTGTAAAGTCTTTTTTTCTTTAAGGTAAAGGTTAACATCTATGAATTTTTGTCAAGTGTTGTTTTTTATATTATTATTTATGAAAAAGGGTGAGAAGTGATAGCAAGTCTAGAGATGACAAAGAAAAAAGTGACAAAAAGAAAGAAACCAAAGAAAATAAGGAAAGAGGCAGGGACAGAAAAAGGAGAGGTGGATCTTCTAGTAGTGACTCAAGGAGCAGTTCGTAAGATGATGTTCTTAATTAGTACTCAGTTACTCTGTGAACTTCACTCCTCAGGCTGTCATCACCTATTTTTACTTTTTTTTAATATCTTTTACTGGGGTTATAGTTTTTTCTCTTTTGATTAAGGATATAATTTTCCTGCAGATGGTTTGGAATTTTACTTTCTTTTTTTGTATTTTGTGAAATTTAACAAACAAACATCCAATTTATTAGCTCTGTCACAGACACTTTTCAATTTTTTTTATTGGAATGGTTTATACTCTCACCATTTTTGTGGCATATTATGTGACTTAAGATATTTAATTCCATTACCCAGATTTATTAAGGTATTTAAACCTAGGGTAGTAATTTTCATCCCTTTGATTATATTCCATTGAAAATTGTACTACAGTTGTGCTAATTGTATATAATGTAGAATAATTTGAAGATTTAAAATTGTTTGTGATAGGTCATCTTCTAGATCTCGGAGTGGTACCAGGTCATCATCATCTGGTAGCTCAAGCTCTGGCAGCTCAAGTTCAGGGAGTACTTCTCGATCAGGCAGCTCTAGTTCCAACAGATCCTCTAGTAGCGATAGTAGTCGTAGCAGAGGAAGGGATCGGAAACAAAGAACAGAGTAAAATATTTAATCATTTTTGTTGCCTAAATTATTTTTTTTACCAGAAAACCTAATATTCCTGGCCTATGATTGAAACCCATGCTGTGGTAGACTGGTTTAGCACACCTTACCTGTACATGGAAAAGGAATTTGTGTATCACTTTCACCTGTTCCTTAGTCTTTTGGACTAATGACCATCTCTTTCAATTCCTCTGTCTTTGAATAGGATTAGAGTCACTTTCATTGACAGGCCCATCCGCTCTTTGATGTTGTCTTCGCATATTCTTTTGTCTACTTCTTCCTTTCCCTGGTACTATTCCCTTATGAAAGGTCTTAGTGAGCTGTGTGGATCTCATGATATGGCCTCATATTCTGATCTTTTTGGACAATGGTCAAAAGGTCATTAATGGGTCCTGATACCCATTGTGATCCTGTTTTGAATTTTCACATTTTGATGTAGATGATAGATACCTAGAATCCTTCTCACTTGTGTATATTACAATTTAAAATCTTTAAAATAAAATTAAGATGTAGATTAATATAGATATTTTTTATTTAATTTTTATTTTAAAATTAACCTAGTCAAAGTTACTTTTGCTAATAAATTTGTTTTCTTTACCTAAAAATTGTTTTACAATTGTTTAAATTAGAACACCTAAACGCAAAAAAAGAAGTCCTACACCAAAACCAACCAAAGTTCATGTTGGTCACCTGACTAGAAATGTGACAAAAGATCATATTCAAGAAATTTTTTCACTTTATGGAACCATCAAAAATATAGATATGCCAATGGACAGAATTCATGCTCATTTCAACAGAGGTACTGTCTACATAGAATATGAATCTGCTGAAGAAGCTGCTAAAGCAATTAAATTTATGGATGGAGGTAACATAACATTAAACAGCCAGGCTGAAAACTAATAGCTATACACAGGTAGTCCTCACTTAACCATGACTTGAAGTTAAGAAAGGCTTGATGACTGACCCATATTTTCATTGTGCAATATTATTTTGAAGTAGCAATCAGCAAATTATTTTCCGCATACTGTACTTCTGTGTGTAATAAAATGTTTTTTTCAATCTAACATTTTTACAGAACAGTGCTAGTATTGGAAAGGATCTCTTATAAAAAAAAAATTTTAATCATTGAAAAAGTAAATGCATTATAAAGTCTAATTACAAATTTTATTATAATGTAAACAGCCACTATAAAGAATACAGTATTCAATGTAAAAGCAATAACTTTTAAATCTATGAAATTGTGTAAAACAATCATTTGGCTATTACAAACATACCAAAAAGCTGCAGTACAATCTGATGAGTACAGTACACTGTAGATATGAACTAGAGAGAAAAATGTTTCATGAAGATATTACAAAAAAATACCAAGCCCTCTTCAACATTGTATTTATTGAAAGGGAAATCTGATAGTTTTTCAAATTGAGTTATTGATATATATAGTTATTGATATAAGTTCTGCAAAAAAAATTATAATAGTAAATTATAACATTTTTTTTTTTAGATGTTTAGAAATGTACATATTAAATAAATCTGACAGTAAATTTTTCATATCGCAAAAAAGGGGATTGTGTGAGATTTATAAGGGAATGGCTACGTCACTCCTCTCAACAATAATGAAGCAGCAGATCTTGATCTAACCATGGGTGACCACTTGATTTTTTTTTGCAGGGGGTGGGGTTCAAGTTGCAACCTATGGCTCATATTTGAAACTTTCTTGTGAGAATATTGAAGAATATAACTTGTCCCCTCTAAAATAGAGTGTTTGTGTGTTTCTATGATGAGGGTGGGAAGATGTTAACAATTTGTGGCATAGTTGTTAAAGTTACTACATTTATTTCCTTTTATCACAAGTTGAGTTTCTTTATATTATAATAAAGTTATATTTTTAGTATTTATTCAAGTTATATTATCAACAACCATTAACTACCTCCCCCCCCCCCCCCCCCCCCCCCTTAAAAATCCCTGTTCACTAACAAATACAATTGCATTGTTACAAGATTGTCATTGCAATATTTATGCACTGTAAATCCTTGTTTTTAATGAAATTTAAAAGCACAAATTTGAACAAGTGAAACAAATTATTTATTGTACACGTTGTCAAGTTTATCCATGTGGCCGTGCATCCCTACTGTCGATTAAACAGAAACTGCAAATGTTGACTGCTTAAACTATTAATAACTTTACTGATTAAATGCTTTTAGTTGTGATAGACATGCTGGCAATGAACACTTATCATGAGTGCAGAGAGTTATTGCTGACCCCAACCAGGTTCTGATTCGTCATATTATGCTGAATGATCTGTCAATGCTACATTTAGTGGCTGGTAAAGGTGTCCAACATGGCAACATCTGCAACCTGTGGTTGTAAATGCCATTAATTGAACAAGTTCGTCATATCATATTCAAAATTGTCGATTCAACACAAGTGTGTTGCTGACAGCTAGTAGACTTCTGAATTCTTCAGGTTCCATCTTTTACATCATTTCAGGATACAGACAAAACAGGTTAAATTGAGCACCATTATTGATTTAAAAGCGAGACGTTAATGAAGGAACTAATGAATCAAAATAAGGAATATAAAGCTTTGTTCTGTAATAACTTTAAAAATCCAAGCCTGTGGTGTTTGTTGACTGCAGCATCAACTCAATACCAAGTCTGTATGCCAGTGTTCTCGCCTTATTCATGATGTCACCCCTGAAATGTTCCTCAGCATGGTCACGTTTTTTTTATAATGTCAATGAGACTACAGATGTGCTGTTGAGCGGTCACTATGTTAAGTCAAACAGACTGCTACATCTGGGCAACTGGTTCAAGAACTGATGTAACAAAAAAAAAAGAACAAACAAATGATGTTTTTCATTGAGAAATTGGAAAAGGGGGTCAAATTGATTTGTAAAAAAAAAAAAAAAAAAAAACCTGAGGCATGAGATGGCGAGAAAGATTAACTTCTATAAAAAATGCTTTTGATGTGTTTTATTAGCAACGTATTGATCCAATAGTTCATTATTTTCTTTTGACCAAAATGTAGGTCAAATTGATGGCCAAGAAGTAACAGCTGCGGCAGTTCATGTTCAGCGCAATCCAGCACGTCCACCTCCACGCCGAAGTCCCCCTCGTAGAGGTGGTCCACCTCCCAGATGGAGAGCATCTCCACCAAGATTTAATAGGGATAGAAGAAGGTATCTCTTTACATATATTATGAATAGATATGGATGAAATTTATCAACTTCACTAGGGCCAAGACAAAATCACATATTTTGTTTTAGCTTTACCTCTATAATTTTGTCCATTAACCTTATGGTGCCTGTCATGAAGTAAAAAAAAATCTAGGCATTGAAAAATTTGGAAACATAATTCTGTGAGACATGGTAGAGCAATGCTCTCATTAAACGACTTCTTTATCCACCTTATTAGTTGAGCTCTGCCTAATATACCCTATTTAAAAAATTTTTTGTTCTGAAGGTCTCCACCCAGAAGAAGTCCACCTAGAAGGCGATCTAGAACACCTGTTACAAAAAGAAGACATAGCCGTTCCAGCTCGAGCTCATCTCGCTAGATGTTTATATAATTTTGTTTTGCTTTATATGTAATTTTAATTAAATGCACATTTTGAAAAAAATAAAACTTCTAGCATTGTTGTTAAGTCTTGGTATTAATTATAGTTTATTGGGCTATTCATGAAGTTATTAAAACTTGTTTTAAAAAATACCAGTCTTTTTCTTTTTCTAAAATTTTTAAAGATGTTCAACAATAATTATTTGTGGGCTATATCATATTATATTAAATATTGCGAAAACAAATTGTAAATTTTTTACATTTTTTTAACGTTTCTCAAAGTTGAAGATAATCTACTTCTTAGTCCAAACCTTCTGTAGGATGATGGGGAATGGCAGCAGGCAGGGTATGAACTCGGGACCATAAAGACAACCGAATGTCAGTCCAACTCGTATACCGCATGACTAGACAGCCATCTGAAGAGAAGTCAAATATTGTACAAAGTTCCAACTTTTTTTTTTTCATGGTGGGAGGTCTAAGACTGCTTTATTGATCCTTACGGAAATTTTTTTTGATTACAAGGACTCTTTTCTCATAAAAGACAACACAACAGAAAAATACACATAAATACAACAGACACAACATAAGAGTTCATTCAGCAACTGCACACAGGTATCTTGGTGCATTTCATGTTCCCTGATCGAGTGGCGGTGATATAGTCTGACAGAGTGAGGTACGAATGAGTTTTTATATCGCTCTGTTCTTGTTTTGATTGACAGTAGTCGCCCACTTCTCGACGACCTGACATAGTTCTGATGGAGCTGGTGGCCGTTGTCTTCCAAGATTTTTTCGATTTTCCTTAGACACTTTTGTTCAAAAAGTTCCTTTAAATATGGTAATGTTGTGAGTGTAACGATTGATGCCCTTTTTATGTTTTCTAGACGTTGCAACAGTTTAGATGAAGCATTGGCTTGCCAACAAGTTATTACGTATGTTAGCAGATTTTGTATAGTCGCACCGTAAAAAGTATCTAGGATCTTCTTGTTTAGTTTAAAGCTATTGAGTTTTTTTATAGAAAAGAGTCGCTGGGCTGTTTTCTTTGTCAAGAGTTCCAAGGTGGTCTTCCCATGAAAGTTTGTTATTAATGATAACACAAAGATATTTATATGCCTTACTTGTTCTATAGATGTTGTGTTTATTTGCAGTTCACTAGGTCAGATAAGTAAAAGAGATATGGTTCTAGAATTTACAGGGCAAATGCTTATGTGTATCTCTGATAAAGTTAACATGGCATTGTCTTTCTAGTTTGCTTTGAATTTTTAGCATCTATCTTATAAGAATTTCAATTACTGTACTTGGTAAATGAATATACTATTTTTCTCATTTTATTGTAGTATAAAAAATATCACTATCGGACTTAGCACAATAAGAAATTTTTCAAGCAGTTCAAATATTTAATTGCATTCACTTTTGAATCAGGGAATAACAATGTCAACAAATGCACCACACAAAAATAATTATAAGAAAAAGAATTGTATGAAAAAAAAAAGCTTATCTGAGGGGAAGAATTACATATTAACAGCCATTTCTATCTGGTTTATTTTCTGTAATCAATATCAAACTAAATTAATTACCAAAATTTAATTATAAATATTTGCATTGATTCTTATTTTGTTAGTAACAATAAATAAATGTGCAAATCAGAGAATTGGAAGTGGGAGAAATAACTTTCCTGCCATTTCAAGTTCTTTCAGTCAATTGGGTCTGTGGTACGGTACTTTTGAAAAAAAAAATCTTGAAGCTTCCAAAATGCTAAAGAGTTATTTGTGAACCATTGTTGAAATATGAGCAAAGTATTATTGAATGTGACATCTTATCTGAATTTAGACTAACTTGACTTTCTGTGGCCATATACCAGACAAAAAGTTTGTTTTTTTTTTGAGCCAGTGAGCATTCAGGATAAAGAGACGAACATAATCAGAAGGGTTAGACCTCATGCGATAGATAAAACAACCCCTCTTACTTAAAATATTTTAATTCGTTTTATTTGAAAGTCATAGCCCTTAGTAAATAAATTTACTGGCTTTGCCTCTCCCCATTTTGTTAAGTAGTCATTTATGTTACCAACTCTGTTTTGTCTGACATTTTACATTTTAATACAATGTATATCAAACAGTTTTGAAATGGTAATATCCATTTATTCTAATACTTTCCTGAACCTAATTTTATGAACAAAGTCACACGCTAAACAAAGAAAGTTAAAATCAATAGGAGAAATTTATTTCTCTGACTGACAAATATGAAATGAGCTGCCCACAATCACACACCAACATTTACAATATATTATTAGATCCCATTTTCTTGTCCAATGTCTTGCTTATATACTGGTTTCATTTAAATAGTATGATACAATATAAAACATTAGAAACACAAACTAGTGCTATAAACAGTAGACATTAGAAATAATATAAAAATGTTTTGCCAATGTTTGATGTATGAAATTAAGGTAGGACTTCTGTTTGAGCATTCCTTTTTTTTTCTTATTAAATATCCACTTATAAATTTAATCTATTAATTTTTTTTTAATAGCATAAGATGAAGGGGGACAAAGTAGAAACAAATATAAAATGAGTAAAAATTATATCAAAGTGCATAAGTTTTCGCACACTATCATATAAACTATTTACTCCATTATCAACATGTTATAATCAAATGAGAATTATGAGGGATGATAAATAAATATGATTTTTTTAAAATGGCAGAAATGGGTCACAAGCGCTTTAAAGTTTTCTTTTTATCACGTTTCTTTTTATCCAGCAGCTTTTTATCACCAGCATGCTTTTTAGCTAATGGCCCATCCACAGATTTATCTTCAGTAGAAACATTCTCTTCTGTAGCCCTGAAAAAAATTATATAACATTACTGATGAGTACATTTATACAATTTTAAAAAAAAGATCAGTATAAGTACAGTAGTATTAGTAAAGGGCATTTTTAATTTGGGATAGATCTTACAAGCAATACACATTGACTACACCCACTGATTTGTTCTCAGGATATGTATATTGTTTTGTTTTGGGCTGGAACCTCCAATACCAGTTGTTTTTTTTGCACTTCCAATAAAAAAACACACAATTTAACTATCCCCTCTTACATACTTTTAAGCTTGTGAATTCTAGTATGTGCTACGTTAAAATTAAATGGTCCGCTCTTTCTCTCTCCTCTCTGGACCCTCCACCCCCCTTATTTTCCCCCTGAGCATTGTAGTTCTGGCCCATAAAGTCTCCTTTACTCCTTCTTCCCCATTCCTTATCTCAATGGACTCCCACCTTTTTTTTTTTGCACCCTGCGCATCTTTAAATCTCACCCATATAATCTCCTCTCTCTCTGCCACCAACCCAGGGTTTGTATGACAAAATTTTAGGAGTTTTTTTAAGGATGAAATGTATAATATGTATATATAAATATATATAAATAAATTGATCTAAAGCACCACAATTAGTTCTAACAAACAAAGAAAAAAATATGCTGGAATGTTAAGAAACATTCCTAACTACATTAGGATATAATTTATCTACATACTGGACTGACCATGCCAATGTGTTATCTTTTTTGCCTGACCACTCAACACTATTGTGTATGCCCAAGGAAAAAAACGTGTGATGGTCAACACCATCAACTATACACACTACACTAGGGCTATGTGTGTGCCCACTACGTCTATCTGACCAGGTTGTTAAAATCAGTCGAACACACAGTCTATTTGTTTTTTTGGTATGGAGGGTGTGGGTGAGTTTTTTTCTTCTACAGTTGGTTTTCCTAATGATCTTAGTTCTTTACAACTGTAGATCTAAACATAGATATCAATAATAGGCATACAGACTACAATTAAATCTATGCTTCGGCTAAGGTTCAAACTATAAATAGGTACAATTGATGTTTTCTGCTTATAAAATTTGCAGCAAATGAGTTAATCTAAAACAATAAATATTGACCTACAACGCTTAACTATTAACAAACAGCTACTATCAGTATTAAGCACTTGAAGCCAGAACCGGTTCTTGGACTTTAAATGACAAGCATGATGATCAGTTGTTGGTCTGAAATTCGTGAACACATACATCCACCAACTAAACAAGCCAGATTGCACTTTACTTTTGAGAGATTTACATTAGTAATTAGTTAAATATTTATATATACATATTTTACATTTACCATCCCACACACACCCTTTACAGTTGGAGGCCTCGTACATAAACACACTCAAGCTACACAGATTAGTTAATTAGGCCTATCTGTTTATAAATACTGTTAAGATTTAATTCATCAATCAGTAACAGTTTAAAACAATAAGGTATAGTATATAAAAGAAAAAAAAAGAATAATACGAATATAGGTATGGTATTTAACAGTTTTGAAAAATGTTTAACAACACAAGTATTTTCAAGACATATAGGTATTTGGCTCCATCTTCGGCTGAATATCATATTTTACTATTCGGCTCCAGTCGAATATCAAAAAGTACTATCCGGTGCATTCCTAATATATATATATTATATGTGTGTCCGGTACGTCTGCATGATTTTGCATGATAGATTGTAAAACATACATAAAACTATGCATTTATCAAATCAATTATTGTTACTTGATTTTGGAAATAATAAATAATTTGCCAACATCCCACTCAAAACAGAAATGTCATCAGCTGTGGTATGTCCACAGAAAATGTAATGAAAGTTATCTTTTAATCAAGTAACAACTTGACTGTCATCCCAAAACCACAAACAACCATTTTTTTCCCAAAGATTTATTAACTCTTTCTCTCTTAATTGACGATGCCAACATTGATTTGACCTTCGTTGAATTAAATTGATTTTTGATTTATATACTTTAATTTTTGTTGTGTAAAAAGAGCACACATTCCTTATAATTCGATACCAAATATAACATTTTCTGATATCAAACACAAAAGTTATTGAAGTTTTCTCATAACAGGATAGTGAAATACAAATGAGCAAAATGAATAAATTTATCGGAACGAGGAAAATCATTACGGAGATAAAGAGTTAAGGAACATTACAAATGGTTGCTATTCCATTTTTTAAAATAAGAAACATTCTTAGAGATGCCTTCATAATGTGTATTCTCTTTGATGGAAATGTACATTTTTAGTTTCTATGTGTATCTTATAGTCATGGTGTGCATTTGAGGTAATGTTTTATTCTTATTTCTATTATTGACTAAAGTTAAAGCCTCCTCATAAACAGAACCTGTAATATATAGGCCTATGTGTATGTTTAATTGACATTTGCCTAAATAATGGCTTTTGAATGGGGGGAGGGGTATTAGACCTGTTATTAGAGTTTTTTTTCCAAGCAGAATTTCTTTTTCAACTAGATCTATGTAGTTTCCCTTGCTTTTACAACCGAAATAACTTTTACGGACTTTTCACAGCTGTATGCGAAATATTTTCGTTAAATCTACAGTAGATCTAGACTCTTGATCTAAGTCACTAAAATCCACAAACTTTTCACGGCTGTGTGCAAATTATCTTCACTGAATCTACCGTAAATCTAGAGTCTAGATCTAAGTCACTAAAATTCGCAGACTTTTCACGGCTGAGTGAGAATTATCTTCACTGAATCTACCAGAAATCTAGACTCTAGATCTAAGTCACTAAATGTGCGGACTTCTCAAGGCTGTGTGCGAATTATCTTCACTGAATCTATCGTAGATCTAAAATCTATAATAGACTCTATAGATTCTAAGCCACTAAAATTCGCGAACTTTTCATGACTGTGAGAGAATTATCTTCACTGAATCTACCGTAGGTCTAGACTCTATAAATTCTAACTATAAATCACTAAAATATGCAGACCTTTCACGGCTGTGTGCGAATTATCTTCAATGAATCTACAGTAAATATAGACTCTAGACCTAAGTCACTTAAATTTGCAGACTTTTCACGGCTGTGTCACTAGATTCTAGTGATTTAGCGTAAATGTAGAATCTAGCGTATTTCTGGAGTAATCTGTATCGACATAATTAAATTTACTAAAATATAACTCTAAATAGACTACTAATTAAACTTGAAATAATTAAATTTACTAAAATCTAACTCTAGATAGGCTACTAATTACACTTGACATAATTAAATTTACTAAAATCTAACTCTAGATAGGCTACTATTATACTCTTACTATTACAAGAAGATTTTAGGTGAGGGAGGGCCCGAAGGGTTGTAGCCTACACATTAGGCTGGTAATTGCTTTAATTATAGTCAATAGTCACTGCACACTAAATCTAGTGTGTCTTCAGTCATAACAATGAAAGGAAACAATCATTTCTACGCTGCCTTCAAAAAAAAAAAAAAATGCCAGGTGCAAAGCTTGCTTAAGCCAAGGTCATATTCAATCACAAGGCGGTGTAGTCGCGTCACTGATCAGCTCATTAACACAGCCAGCCCGTAACATAATGCAATCAGAAACACTGGAGGCTCTTTAGTAGGGGAGATGACTATTTACTATATTTTTAACATATTTATGCAAATGGCTTTAAATTTTTTATCAAAAAATATTATTTTATACAATTGTATTGCTAAGTTATGTAATTTCTGTCATATTAAATACTACATTTACACAAAAAAATGTCAACTTTTTTTTTTTATGGAGAAAAAATCTATTTAAATAAGTTGGACTTAATTTAAAACAACAATTAATAAGTATTTTTTCATATTATCGCGTGAACTGCAGAGCATCCGTAACACCATGGAACAAAAAACTAAAGGAATTTTTTTTTAACAGAAAGGGTTTTTTTTTGAGCCTTTAAATAAGAGATTGACCCTTTACAAAACAATTAAATCAATTAAATACTCATTATAAGACATCAGTTAGGCCAGGTTCACATCTAACTTCACATTCACTTTCACCTATTCCTTGGTCTGTTGGACCTTTGAGGCACCACACAGGATCTGTCAACCTTCTTTATGCATTCTTCTGTCATTTGCCTTTGATAGAATTTCATTATGATATTCTTCTGAAAATATTGAAACCTGCCTTTTTTCCTGCCTGGTGGATCACTTCGGGGGCTGATTTTGAGTTTGTGTTTCCACACAAACCGTCTTTGTAACCTTGTTTTTTTCTAAGAATGACTCACCTAAGTGGCTTAGCATGAATTTCAGTAAACATCTTTGCCCTCTGTGAATAATCTTCATATTGTTCAAGTAATAATTTCCCTGCTTCAGCATTCAAGGCAGACTCAGGATTAGGCACAATCAGCAAACATTTGACAGTCTAGAAATATATAGAATAATAGTGAAATTAAAACTTTAGCTCTTAACAGTTGTCAGGAAGGATATAACTCCAAATCAATCAATATAAAAAAAAAATAATTTTTTTCTAAATTCATAGAAAAAACAACTAATAAATATTAAAAAACTTTCTTTTATGTAAAGAAGTACGTCAGTACATGTCATATTTGTCAAATGAAAGGACCTAAAGGTAGACACTCTCAAGCACCCCTTCAAACTGTAGAACAAACCATTCCAGAAAGTTGCCATTGACATTATTGGACCCATACCAATTGAATCAGCAAGAAATCATAAATACATACTTACTTTAGTTGATTGTTTGTTTGTTTTACATGTTTCTGATGTTCCTTCAGAGTTGAAGATAATTTACTTCCTAGTCCAAACCTCCCCCAGGACGACGGGGGATGGGAGCGGGCATGGTTTGAACCCTCGACAAATCCGAATGACAGTCCAGCGCGCAAACCGCACGATCAGGCAGTTGATACATGTACAAGATGGCCAGAAGAAATACCATTAGTCAACATAACAGCTATTGACATTACCAGAGCTTTGTCAGAAATTTTTTCCAGAACCGGACTACCAGAGGTGATACTAAGTGACCGAGAGGGACAATTTACAGCGGAAATTATGAAAGCATTCATGTACATCCATGACATGTACAAAATAAAGATGAAATTTATAACGGCTTACCACAACAAAGCAATGGGCTTTGCGAACGTATGAACTCTAGTCTGAAACAAATCATATCAAAAATAGCCAATGACAACCCACAAAATTGGGATCTTTTAATACCAGCAGCACTTTTTGCATACCGAGAAAGTCAGCAAGAAACTACAGGTTTTTCGCCATTTGAAATGCTCTACGGCGCAAGTCCGAGAGGACCTATGGCAGCACTAAAAGAATCATTAATGGCACCAAGACAGAATGCAACAGCTACAAAAACAGCATTTCAACATGTCGAAATATGGTCATACAAGCATGTCAAAAAGCTAAACAAGAAACAGCAAAAGCCAACATAGCTACCCAAAGACGAGTCAACGAAAGCAGAACTTTGAGAAAATTAGAACCAGGAGATAAAGTGAGATTATTATTGCCAGATAAAAAGAACAAGTTTTTTCTTCAGTGGCAAGGACCATTTGTAGTTACCAAGAAAATCACAGATGTAGACTATGAAATTGAAATAAACAACAAAAAGAAAGTCTATCACATCAATATGCTACATAAATATAATGAAGAAATGCAAGAAAATGAAACAGTGCAAGACACAATTACATGTTTGACTATTCTTGAAGAAAGTGATTCAAACGATACACAAGAACTCACACTCCCGAATCCAATATCAACACAAACAGAATCATGGAAAGACATAAACTTGAACAATTTACCATGTCAGAGATACTAAAGGATTACTCATCCATTTTTACAGATGTTCCAGGCAAAACATCAGTTATTGAACATGAGATCAATTTGACTAGCGACAAACCAACAAAACAAAGACCATATCCAGTCCCAATACATTCTAGAGACTTTCTACAAAAAGAAATCAACCAATTACTACAACAAAGCATAATTGAACATTCAAATTCACTCTACGCAGCACCTATCGTACTTGTGAAACGACACAATGCTACAACACCTAGAATGTGTGTAGACTTAAGGCAACTCAACAAAATTACTTGCCTAGACTCTTACCCTATGCCGAATCCAGAAGATCACTTAGCTTTCACTACTGCATTTGGACTATTCCAATTTAACTACATGCCATTTGGTTTAGTCAATGCAAGTAGTACATTCAACAGAGCAATACACCGACTATTCGGACAAAGAAAAGATACTGTTTCATATATAGACGACATATGTATCTTTCACAAATCTTGGGAAGAACATTTTCAAGGACTAAAAGAAATCTTTCATGAACTAAGACAGCATGGCTTCACTATCAAACCCAGCAAAATGGAACTAGCCATGAATGAAGTAACATTTTTAGATTACAAAGTAAGCTACAACTCTTTAAAACTTCAAGATGAAATCATCAAGAGAATATTAGACATTCAAGTCCTTAAGACAAAGAAACAAATCAGGAGTATAATAGGACTATGCAATTTCTAACGCTGTTCCATACCTAATTACACGACTCTCACATCACCCTTGACAAACCTTACCAAGAAAGGTCAACCAAACAAAGTAATTCATTCACAAGAACTGGAAGACACCATACAAAAAATCAAGGACACCTTTTCAAGCGAGTCCATTCTCAAGTTACCAGACCAAAACAAAACATTCCACCTTGCGACGGACGCGTCCTCCGAAGCGATCGGAGCCTGTTTAATGCAAGAGCACAATGGAACACTACATCATGTGTTCTATATTAGCAGGAAATTGTTACCAGCAGAAACCAGATACTACAATTGAAAGAGAGTGTTTAGCGATAGTTTGGTCCATAAATCGCTTTACCAAGTATCTGTTAGGCAAACCATTCAACCTACTTACAGACCATGAACGTCTTAGCAGACACCCTGTCAAGATGTACTTAGATTACAACTATCAGTAACATAACTTGTACATTTTGTTTTGATTTAAAATTTGATTCATACATTGAATAAAAATGATTATATATGAAATGTATATGTATTTTAATATTCCCATTGGATAGAAGATTTCAAGTCTTATGACATTCATTTTATTACTATAATATATCTTCTTGAATTTTTCTATATTTGACATGCTTACATATGTTATTACTGTTAAGAATTCTAAAACTAGAATACTGCATATTATTGAATATTATAACTGATTTTTATACATGGAAGAAGTATCTGTAATATCATTGTACGTTAGTAACATCATTATATATAAGATTGAGCGGTAGCAACATGCATCCCGCTTAGGAAGAGGGGGGTATATGTCACGTCCCTAGTGACATCTCATTATTTACAAAATGAGGACATTGTACCTATCTCAAATCAGGTAAGCGTACTCACGCTTAAATGCCAGAAAGACGCCGATTAAAACTTAGTTCAAGACTACAGCAGGGAAACAAAATTAACATAGGTTAAATTACAAAAACAGTTCCTAGTGATACCTCATTGTTCACAAAATGAGGACATTGTACCTATCTCAAATCAGGTCAGCGCACTCACGCTTTAATGCCAGAAAGAACTTAGTTCAAGGCTACAGCAGGGAAACATAATTAACATAGGTTAAATTACAAAAACAATTAAAAGGAAAATTAAATGTAAACAGGTCAAGGAGTCAAGGATGGGTATTGAGATGTCACGGTTCTTTATTCTAAAGAAAGATATAAAAGGCGGAGTGTTAGCTTGAGACGAGAGAGAGCTAGAAAGTTAGGCTTAGAAGTCACTACGTTTTTAAAGTAAATATTTACTCATTTTATTGAACATTTTCACTGAATCCTGTATCTGTTTTATATATCTTTGTACATACATTTATTGTTTCAAGTTCAAGTTTTAAATAATTAAAACTCAAGAAAACATATCAGCACTTTGTTACTTCATTGATTATTAAAGTGTTTGAACTATAATCAATGCACCTCCGAACCCACATATGTCACAAGTTTATAGCATCAGGATCTTCAAGTCAAATAAACATAATAAACATGTGACAGTCAGGACTATCTGGTGATGCTCCACAAGGGCAGGTTTAGCTAATCCTGACTTTTAGCTTCCGGAACATATGTTGTCTCATTTTGTTGTGTCCGAGTCAAAAAAATAATGCATTGGTTATGTTGAGATAGCTTATAATAAGCATCCTTTTTCTTGTAATTGGGATGTGAGCTGGTCCAATTCTCATCTATTCTACACTAAATTATTTTCAACATTTCTTCTGGGTAGAGTGGAATTTTCATTTGTTTGTTCTTCCATCTTTGGCCAGTATGGTCTGCCTTCTAATTCATTGTGTGCTGGAACCCATTGAAGAACAGTTTCCTTGCTGTTGTTAAGGTTTACAAGAGCTGTCCTGAGTTGCTTTATATAGGAAGTTTTTCAGGCTTTGGAGGACTGTTTTGGCATCAGTCAATAAGACAATTAGGCTATTTGGTGTACATGGGTAATTTATTAGTGTTGTAGCTGCTAGTTCAAGTGCTTGCCATTCTGCTCTAAGGCTGTCTAAGAGATCACCAGTTGCAATTGACTTTTCCAGTCTTTCTCCATTGGGCCATTCAATTAGTATGCCAGTTCCTCTGTTTGTGTTGGATTTTTAGAGGATCCATCAATGTAAACTCTGACTCTTTAGTTGTTGGGGTAAAGGGTTTTTAGAAATGAGTTCACTAATTCCTTGAGCTCTGTTTGGTTGTGATCAGATTTTTTTGTTACGTTTTCGAAGGTCTCAGGGAGGAAAAGCATTATGCTGCTTCGTTGACTCAATAGTTATATTTCATATTTCCTAATTGGTATTTCTTTTTAAGGTTCTGTGATTCCTGAACAAAATGAGTTATTTTTTATCCGGTTTCGGGTCCAGTCTTGTGGATTTCGGATTTGAGTGGGTGCCTCTCTAAGGGTTCTATTTTGGTGAAGGACAGGTTTTTTTTCTCTCTTCTTTCATCCAAAACCAGGGCAGCGATTTCCTCCATAGCTTTAAAGGTGTTTTTATTGCTCCTGTCATAATCCCTAGGCCTTTATTTTGTACCTTATCTATTTTCTGTAAGTTGGTTTTGGCTGCTGAGCCCCAAGCTGTGACACCGTATTCTAGAGTGGGTCTGATGAAACTGGTGTATGTCATTTTTAGAATGTTGTGATTAGCTCCCAATCGCTGCCAGCTAATTTTTTTATAAGAGATAATCTTTGGATGCCTTCACTCTGTATTTTTTCTATTTATTTTTTCCAACTTAGTCTCGCGTCATATGAGAGTTCAAGATATGTAGGACTGTTAGGACTGTCATTTTTTTTCTAGAGCTTCCTTATCTAGTGTTAATTTTATTGTTTGCTGTTTTGTTGATAGTGAGAAGATGGTGTATGTTGTCTTTTTTGGTGTTGATGGTCATGCCCCAGTCTTTGGACCACTCAATGAGTTTGTCCAAAGCTTCTTGTAGCTGAAATTTTGATGTTCCTAAATATTCTTCAGGGCTGATAAAGGCGAGGTCATCTGCATACATGCTGCTTTTGATTTTTCTTCGTAGTTTTAGTTTAGATCATTAATGTGTATTAATTGTAAATAACCTATTTGTATGTATATTTACCTAGGAATTTGTTTAGTCTTATGATTTGCATACATTAGTGTAATTATATACCTAAAGGTTATACTTAATAACCTAGGAAATATAAGTAGGGACCCATATACCACTAGACGAATGTGCCAGCACACCTTCAACACTGATCTGTTGATCTTAATAACCTAATTCTAGCTCTTTAGAAGCAAACCCACCGTTATGTAACATTGTGAAACAGTTTATGTTTTAAATCTTTCTAGATTGAATAACAAATTATCTCTTCTTCCTACTGTCAAAACTTACTAGTAAAATGTGTTTAATTCCCAATTCAGGCTTCCAATCTTTTTTAAGAGTGTTAACACAGATCTCACCATTGCTGGATACATTTGGGTGAAATATTTTGGTAAGAAAAAATGCCTTTGGTGGCTCTGCTGGGAAATTGTTACCCAGAACTAACTTCATTTGGAAATTGCCTCCTGCATATGGTGTACCAGCTGCAAAAGTTAAAAAAAAAAAACATTTGAATTGTAAGCTTTATACATACTATTTAGTACTGTTTTTAATTTTTTTTTTATTTGAGATTAAAAATTTTAAATATACAAATGTTTATAAAGGATTTATTTTTATCCAAAATGCTTTTATAGGAGCTAATTATTGAGAAAATAAAAATGTGACTAATAATTCTGAGGATCAATGCACCTAATTAGTTGAGCAAATCCTTCCTAAATATTAAAATCTGACAAATGTTAACTAAACGTACTATTATATAAGAGTCAATTTGATCAATATTTATATAAGAGTCAATTTGATCAACAATCTCTAGATTGTTATGCATTTCTTATCCATAACAACTTTGAAAATCTACTCTAAAAACAGGTCCTTGAGTTAAGCCTTCTTGAATGCTTTAACATTTTCAAACAAACTGTTTTAATGTGTGCCTCTAACAACCTTTTTTTTTCAACAGATTGAAGTAATATATCAAATGTGAACAACAAATCTTAACCTACCAGGTCCTTCAATAGTAGCTTGTATATCTGTCACATCTTCATCATTCATAAATACTTTGATGCCCTCAGGTGGATTTTGACAAAGTCCACTAATTTCTTTGGAAACTTGCCGTATAGTTTGTGGAGACAGATTTTCAACATTTGATACCTGGAAATAACAATAATTTAAAGTTTCCAGACGCTACATTGTATAACACAGGTAGTTATAACAGTAATTACTTTTCAATCAAAATAAAGGGGAAAAGTCTACACTAACAAAGGTTTAGGGAACAAAAAAATTAAGAAAGACTAAGAAAGTTTGCATTTTCATGGTCAAGTTACTTACTAAACTCTGTTTATGACCATGTAGTTGTATACTGTAGTAGTTAAAATAATAGACTAGATCAGGGGTGTGCAAATTACGGACTGCAGGCCACATGCGGCCAGCCAGAGTGTTTTATGTGGCCATGACACCAACAGAAATCATGTATGCCCACAGATTATATAATATAAAAATGCCAATGTATTAAAAATAAATAATTTAAATATCTATATAAATTATTGAAACTTCTGATTCTTATCACTTATGATGAGGCTAAAGAAACATGTCTCTACATGGCATTCAAAAAATCTTAAAGTAAAAGAAGATTATTCTTATTGTCAATATTTTGAAACATTCAGTTAAATACATAAACTCAGGCCAGTATTTATTCCATGCTATAAAGAAATGTGTTGAAAGTGTTGGGTTGGCTTGGAGAGAGATGGTGAGTGTAACAACTGATGGAGCCTGTACTTTGAGTGAGAAAAACAACTTTTTAAAAAAAATAAATTAAAGAATTCCCCATCATCCTGCTGGAGGTTTAGACTAGGAAGTAAATAATCTTCCCCTTTGAAGGAAAATACAAAACATGTAAAGCATTTTAACAAACAAACAGTATTCTAGACAGTATTATTAGATCTGTAATAATTACTATGGCCTCAACTAGACATTTATATTCTAAATACGAATTTATATTATAATATTTTTTATAATCCATGAATTCTTTTAAATGTAAAGCATTTTAACAAACAAACAGTATTCTAGACGGTATTATTAGATCTGTAATAATAACTATGGCCTCAACTAGACATTTATATTCTAAACTAGCAAAATACCCGCGCTTTGCAGCGGGAGGATTATTGCATTAACATTTCAAATTTGCTTTAATTAATAGGCCTACATGTAACAACAAAACATTCTCATTTGTGCCAGGAGTGTTACCGCAGGGAATGTAGCGCATGTATTTTTGGAATAACCGGAACAACGCAGTTTTTGTGTGGCTTTTTGCAATGATAGTCCGATAAGTAAAAATAATGTGTCATATGTACTGCCTTAAATATTTCATTACTAAGAAGAAAAGTAAACCTTTTGAAATAGAGAAGAAACATACATGTACCAATACACAGTTATTTGTTGAGGATCTCTTTGTACACCATGTTGTCAGTTCGGCCCTCCGGCTGCAGTATGACCAATCCCTGCGCCGAGCTTACTCTTGAGCATGCGACGTACAGTTGCCCATGTGAGAAGCAGTCCTGTCTCAAGTCAATGCCAACCTTTTGTAGTGTCTGTCCCTGAGACTTGTTGATTGTCATGGCGAAGCAGAGCCTTACTGGGAATTGGAGGCGTTTGAATTGAAATGGGAGGTCAGAGGGGATGACGGGGATACGAGGAATCAAAACTGTCTCTCCTGAGCCACTGCCAGTGAAAATAGTTGCCTCAATGAGGTTCTTCTGCAGAGAGGATCCATCAGGGGGCATGGAAACCACCCGGTAAGCCACAGTCCTTTGATCGATGGTGACCATCTCGAGAGACATGTTCAGTGGGGGTGCGCTTGGAGCGATAAATGAAACGTGAGTGTAAAATACCAGCAGTCGAATGAATGAGTTCACTGTGATAGTGCTCCTGTGTTGTGTAATTGTCTCCCGTACCATCATCTGTCCACACCTTGAACCTATCCCAGTTGTTGAGCACATACAACACAATGTCCCTTCGGACATCAGCAGTGAGTCTGATGTCGCCGTGCAATGTGTAGCACAGAGAATGGAAAAGGCAGGATCCATCAGGGGGCATGGAAACCACCCGGTAAGCCACAGTCCTTTGATCGATGGTGACCATCTCGAGAGACATGTTTAGTGGGGGTACGCTTGGAGCGATAAATGAAACGTGAGTGTAAAATACCAGCAGTCGAATGAATGAGTCGGGATATAACAACGCCAATCGTGGACGCTACCTTGCTGTAGCAGACTACAAAGAAGACCTCGATGCGCACACAGAAAGGTGTAACGAAGATACAACAAAAGCCAAGCGAAAAGAGTAAACCGCCGTACCAAGAAGCGAAGCCAGTAACAATCGTCGACAGAAAATTAAGAATGAGCCTCCCACATTTTTGCCCTCCTGCGTATAAAAACACTAAAATAAGCAGGGAAGCCGCGTACCAAGTTTCGTGAAGATGGCTCCATAAATACGAAAGTTCAACATGGCGGACGTTGTCGACCATTATGACCGTTAAATAAGTACGTACATCGGTTTCGGTTAGCGCAGGGAAGCCGCGTACCAAGTTTCGTGAAGATGGCTCCATAAATACGAACGTTCAACATGGCGGACGTTGTCGACCGTTATGCGTACGATTGGGAAACGAAACCTGCTGTACTTTTGTAAGTAAGCTGTAGGGAATGCGCCTGCCAAATTTCACCCTTGTACCTACACGGGAAGTTGCAGAATTAGTGATGAGTCAGTGAGTCAGGGCTTTGCCTTTTATTAGTATAGATAAGAATTTATATTATAATATTTTTTATAATCCATGAATTCTTTTAAATTTAGATCTATGAATGATACATAAATTTTTTGAACATAAATGAAAAGCAGCACCAGGGACCAAGTTTTTAAATGAAAGTAGTGAATTAAATGCGACAAAAATAAGGGACTGCGCCAACAGAGGCTCCAAACAGTGACCCTGGAAACGACAACATGCCTAGCAGTAGCACTGCAAAGCAAACTTTACCTCTAGACCAATGCAATTCTTCTCTAGGTGAAGATAATTGTCAGAGTGAATGTGAGGGATTATCCTTAGATTATTGTGACTACCAAATGTGTTTTTACATCTGTATGAAAGCATGTATGTGTGGATTAAATTAATAGCGAAATTTAAAGACTAAACCTATATCACGATAATAACTAAATGAGTGGAATAATATTTAAATGACTAGATCTAGAAGTATGCCTCTATTCATAAGTGCTAAAAATTGTCACAATGAATATAAGGGCATATTAAAAGTGTGAATATGTGTGTGTGTGTTTTTTGGGGGAGTATAATATGGTTTGTGAAGATGGGTTATTCTAATTAAGTATTAGGTGCCACTCTGGATATCTAGATCCATGACTGACAAAATAAAAATAGATCAAAAGTGGACTTAAGTTTTGAATAGTGATGTTTCTTCTTTCAAACTGTTATGCAGGAAGGGGCATTTCATTTGAAAATATTGTGTGTGGGTGTATGTGGGGGGGGGGGGGGGGGGGGTATTATCATGCAGGTGGTTGGAAGGCTACAAGTTACAACTAATGGATCTAAACAGTTGAGGGCTAGACACCAGAAAATTGTGTTGAGGAGCATTGTAATGTTGGCCATTTATTGAGGGGTTTAAAAGTGCTCCAGGCAAAAAAAACATAATAAGGCTTGTTTTCAGAATACAAAGATTAATGAGGAATGCAGTATTCTTCATGGCTACACAGACCCAGCTGCAACCTACATATTTAGCTACATCAAGTGCAGACATAACCATTTACTCCGGTTTATTTTTATGTTAATTTTTATCTTGTGAACACGTTAAGCGCTGCTGACGCAATTTGTACATTTAAATGTTCTCTGCTAAACACTCAACTTCATAAAGGGCCATATATTGTGACCTATCTAGATCTAGTTGACCCAAAAGAAAAAAAAAACAACTGCATGACCCTGTGAATCTAGCCCGCTCACTCAGTGATTATGACCTAATTTGGTATCAATCAATAATTGTTCCTCCCGCTATGTTTTTTTTTTTCTGCCACTGTGTAAATGATACTATGCTTGGTACCTACCTGGGCTGGTCAATCAATAATTAGGGCGCCAAGGAAAGATAATAAAAGAGAGGGAGAGCAGGATTGTGCTACTCATAAAAACTTTTTTTTCCATACATATTATGTCCAACTCCGCCCCTCATTAGCACTATGTTTAGTAATATTCCCTTTCTTTTTACTTATTCACATCACACTTGGTTTAACATCTAAGACAAAAACAAAATTAAGTAAGTAAATGTTATACAAAATAAATCATAGATATGTTCCTTTCCCGGCATTGAAATACATCCCTTGGATATGCATTTTCAAAATTAAAATAGGGTTCGTTAGTGTCATTGATACTAGTGACAAAAGATTATGGAACATCCCATATATATACAAAGGCTGTGACATGTGTGTGTTTTTATGCCTATTTAGAAAATGATACTTAAATTTTCTAAAAAATCTCCTTAACACCAGACCTACTCTTCTTCTGACCTAGAAAAAAAAATGGCATTGTCCTACCAGTGTTCTTTGAACCTGTGTAAAACCCTTGTTTCTAAGGTAAGTAAATGAAACCAAATTTGTCTGAACTTTTAAAAAATGGAGCATGATAAAAACAATGGACTAGTTTCGTCATAGCTGCCATGGCTATCAAAATTTAAAGGCTCTTTTTAACAAATATTGTGGGGTGTTTGCTAATATCAGAAAATAGGGGGTGTTCTCAAGACAAAAATTACTCTTGATTTTCTTCACACAGGTATCAGTATCAGTTACTATCAGTAAGTAGAAATTTAATAATTTAACATTTTAATTTTTTAAAATGAAGCTTTCTAGATTAATCTAGATATAATATTTATATTATAATACTTAGATCTAGTCTATTCTAGACTATCATTATAATTATAGTATCTATACTATCAACTCTATCTAATAGATATGTGAAAATCTGTAAGACCGGAAGTAAAAAAATGGCGTCAAATTTTGAGTTCCGTTTTTCTTACTTTCTGTTCATAGGCCCTCTATTGAAATCGATTATGATTTTAAATCCATTGAAATCATTGCTAAAATGGGTGAATATGGGTACATTTTATATTGAGGAACATTTTTCTCATGTGGACTTTAAAAAAAAAAAGTGTATTTTCTTACTTTTTTTAAACTTGAAAGTATACGTATTTTCATTTTTAATGATACTCATTTCAGGTTACGTTTTAGAACTTGATTTTTTTTGTGCTAATAGAATATAAATCTGGCCATATTTCTGCCAAGTTTTATCACCATACTTCGCTCACTTTAATTGTTATCAATTATAATGATGATGCATAAATTTGTACTGCTCCCTATGGGATTTTTAATTTTTAAATTTTTTTGAAAACTAAACTATTTTAAGAATAAAATCTTGCATAGGCTAGTAGATATAGCCAATATGTATAGGTCTAAATAGATTTTAAAGAGTTTTTATGATCGCTTCTATTTTTTTTAATTTTAAAGCGCATTTGAACAAAATTGTTTCAGGCGATTTTGATCCCACTTTTTAAATATTTTGTTAATTTCTCCCATCATGCCGCCATTTTGTCCACACCCCTCAGACATTTCTTGTAGCTCTAGACCCGATAATTTGTTTATTTTATCAATTTTTACATCCTAAACAAGTGAAGTTCATAATTATAAATAAAATCAGATTTGTGAGCTAGAAATTTACTTATAATACTAGATCTACTATTTAATTTCTTATTTCATAAGTAGATCTATCGTCTACGCAACTCAATTCCAACTTTTAACATTTTGAGCGGGGGATGTGTCTCGCGGGCTGAGCGAGCTAGATGCTCTCAGCTTCATTGTTCCATGTCAACCAATGTTAGGTCAAAACGCCACAAAAAAAAATTCATAACTTTCTAACTGTTTAACCTACATTAGGTACTTCAACGTCGCTATTTTAGTGCGCCGGAAGTCTGCTTAAAAACTGGTCCTCATGGTTTCGGTAGCGTCCACGGTTACCGTCGGAAAAGTGCGTAAAACGTCATTATTTTTTAAACGATCTTCTAGATTAGAGTATCATTTTGTCGGGGAGAAAATGGCGATTCTTTTAATACCAAATTTGACGGGATTGGCTTACTAGATCGTTTTTTTTTTAGTTTCCAAAATTAGGGTGTGTTCCAGATAGGATTACTTTTTTATTTGTGTTTTGTAATTATTTATATTGGTTAGTAATTTGTAGTATCCATATCTACATAAGAATCACGTGTGATTATTAAGCTACTTTGGATGGCGCTCTTGGTATATGAATGCCAAAATGACCACCAAATCGAAAGTAGCCATTTTGCTATCAATTCTACCGGAAGTAGTAATAAAATACTTATAAAAGATTATTAAAACGAAGTTTTCTTGTTTATTAATATAGATAATGAAGCAAAAAAACGTATTAATGTAGATCTAGATTTATTTACTAATAGATCTAGAGAAGCAACAGATAATGTAGAAAAATCAAATTATTGTTTTAATCATACACTAGAGTGTAGATCTAGGTCTATTACTTAGATTTAGGCTTAGATTAGTTAGATCTATTTTCTAGAATAGGAACAGAGATGCATAGATTGATAGAATGAAATCTAGAATTAGATGAAGATTTGATATATAATATACTAGTCTAGTCTATACTTAATTGTCTTAATAAACTAATACTAGTTTCTAGATCTAGAATGTTGAGGACTAAATTTTTTTTTTATGTGAAATTTAATGGGAGAAAATCTGAGAAATAGCCTAAAAACTAAAACAGCTTTTCAATATATATAAATTAGATCTAGTATTCTAGATGTTATAAGTTGGTTTAGATTATGTCTGTATATATAATATATGTATTAACTTTATAAAAGAGACATTCTGATATCTAATCTTGGCAATTTGACTAATAGTATTGATTTCTCTTGCCTTGCTCCCCCCCTCCCATATAAAATATTTTGTAATTTTACATCTGCGTTTTTTGTTTTGTTTGGTAAAAAAAAAAAGGTCAATATTTTAAAAATGTTTTTTTAAGATTAATTTTTCATACTCCAGCTGTTTAAAGTCTCCTTTTAATTTTATGATTAAATATTAAGAAATAAAAACAAGTTTTCGTCAATATTTGAAAAAAATCTAGCTGTCCCCGTTATACAATTTTTGAAAAATAAATGTCACAATTTTGAATTGCTATTTTTCTTTAAAATTAATATTTATTTTTGTAGCAAATAACATGTTTAAAGTTTCTTGAAAATTTGAAATGGTAATATTAATAAATAAAAAAGTTGTGCATGAATAAGTCAAATTCCGACCAAATTTTTTTTTTCTTTTTTTTAGCTGCGTCTGGCTGTAAAAGTATAAAAAATAGATTTAGATGAAAGATTTGGGGGTTATAAAATGATATAAAGAACATGTAAAGTCTCCTGAAAATATGAAATGGAAATATTGACAAATAAAAAAGTTGTGCATTAATTAAGTCAAATTTCGACCAAATTTGTCGTCTCTATTTTCAGCTTCGCCCGCTGTAAAAGTATGAAAAATCGGCTTAGATGAAAGATTGGGGTCATATCACACTTTAAACAACATGCATAAAGTCTTCTGAAAATTTGAACCAAAAATATTGAATAATAAGAAAGATATGCATGCTTTAATAACAAAAAGTCAAAATTCGGGTACCAAAATTTTTTATTGAATACAAAGCCAAAGAAGGAAAAAAAATAAATACAAATAAAATCATAACTTTGCTTCTACTTATCATAGAAACATAAATTTGATATTTTTGTAAATGGGACACCAAGCTCTATTTAATGATATCAATTACAAAACAATATGATCAAAAATTTTTTTGTTGAAGTGCCTACCTACATTCATAATTTTTATACCATTGGAAAGTTCTTTCAAAGTATTTTAATGATGTACTAACAAATAATTGTTTTTTCAAAGATAATTATTTTATTTCACATCCCTATATCTAATTATATTTAATAATTCTAATAGACTAATTGAGAAATTCTTGTTATACTTATAATACTATTAATTATTATATTATACTATAACTCTGAATACTCTGATAATAAGTACTATACTATAGAAACTGTAGTATAATTATATAAGTACTATAATTAGTATAATGACTATAATAAAGTATAAAAGTCAATAAGTCATAATAAATAATAAGTAGACCTATAAGTATAATAGTAATAAGACTTTAAACTCACATTAGACATTTTGTCTGTCACTTAAATTAAATGAATAGATCTGGATCAATATTTATAGTAATTAAAAAACTCTAAATACTAGATCTAGATTTGGAATATTTAAATAGATCCTAGACTCAAGACTCTTTTATTAGTCTTAAGTCACTTAAGACACTTGATAAGATTCTAGATCTAGTTTTTCTGGAAGAAGAGATACTAGATCTAGATTAGTGAGTGAGGGTAGAGACAGACTAGATTCGTGATGATCTTTTAAAAAGTAGATCTAGATACTCCAAGATTATCTATCTAGAATTGAAAACCGAACTGCCATACAAGTGTTCACAAAATATATACTAGATTCTAGATCTAGATCTATAATTATGATATCTATAATAATGTTCCGACATGACGAGTTCGCTTCCAAAATATAGAATCTAAAATCTAGAATCTAGATCTATTTATTGCTGGGTTGGATAAATGTTGGGTTCTTAAATTTCGACCAATAAAAATCTCGCAATGAATTTTCTTCTCTTTTAATTTAAATTTGTATCAAAGAAGAACATAAATGAAAAATAGTTGAATCAGTATAATTTCGAAAATAATTCATAATATTTTGAGCGCCTATGAGAATACTTTGAAATTAAAAAAATAGATTTATATTTAAAGCCGAGAAAGGTCGAGATGTAAACAATATTTTTCAAAAAAAGCATTTTTTATAGCCTAACCTATATCTACATACTAAAGTGACCCCCCCCCCTTTTTTTTTTGTGTACATGAAAAGTATATATATATAGTAGAGTCACTATTGCGGAACAGTTTGCTGTTACTTTTAGTTTTACATTTTTTGCTCCGTAATGGTTAGACCTATGGAAAAACTAAAAGTATCTAGGCATTGCCCATCCATTTTCTGATAAAAATAGACACATTGTTTAGTTTTTCAACACATATTTAAATTTTGCATTCAAATCGACTGAGATATGGTCAGTCACAATTACGGAACAGGATTTTTTAAGAAGTCACAATTGCGGAACACGGTAAAAATGTCGGAACAAAGCCTATATAAAGCATATATTTATTAGTCTTATATAATACGAACTTATTATCCTTTACATTAATTTTTTTTTATTAAAGATTAAGACAACACATTGTCACTTTTTGATTCTTTATCTTTTCTTTAATTTAATTGACGTCACACTACCCTGATTTTCTTTACAAGGTTTTATTTTTCATTGTAATTTTTTTGTTATATATAAGATATTATATATAAGATATTGTTTGATATTATGATTTGTCATCTTTTTGCTGGACGTCTGGTAATCATAAATTCTATATTATATGTAATATTCTCTAAATGTTTTTAAATTTATATTACTCATAAACTCATATTTAAACTCCAATAATCTAAATCACTATGTAAATGCACAGGTCAAATAAGTATAGCATCTAAAGTGCTCCACAATGTTGACTATCTTTAAAAAGGTAAAAACTGGGTAAACATCTCCCAATTTTTAAAAAATTGAATTCCTGGTGAATAGCTATGAAATGAAGTGTTTTCACATTCATTTATAAACCGAAAATTAGGTGTATCATGCAGGTGATGGGTCATTATCATTTTTAAAAAGCCCTAAGCCCTGACCCTTGAGGTTCTCCTGGTACGTGAAAAATAATGGACGATTCCACACCTGTCAACTTTAACCTGGAGTCAAAATTAATTTTCTGCTGTAAAAGGAAAACCCTTATATTGGAAAATGTAGAGAAATGGACCTTACGCAGTACCGTTCTAGTAGTTTAGCAGAAAATTTCAAAATAAAGTAGATTTTAACTAATTTCGACGAGCTGTTCCGCAAAAGTGACTCTACTCTATATCAAGAGCCTAAATTAGGTCTATACATAAATCTAAAAAGAGTAAAGTAAAATAGCATTGACCTAGAAACCACAAGAACTATAATTAAATTACGCATTTTACTCATGTCTTAGCCACGTGATAATATTTGTTTTACTTTTCTTTTTAGCAAAAATGCTTTTTTTTTTGTCGCAAATCAAGTTTAGCATTTCTCAAGGGTGGGTCTAGGGTAGCGGCGTATTTTTAAGTGCCGCGTTTTTTTTTTCAAAGGGGCCGCCATAGCAAAAGAATAAAGATAGGGGGTGAAGCCAGTAATTTTTTTTTCGAGGGGGAATTTAATTTTATTATATATTTTTTTAGTAATTATATCAATCAATTTTGTTATATTATTAACCCATTAAAAAGACATTAAAATCGTTAAATATAATTCTCTTCCTGGTTCAAGAGTTTGGACAATAAGTAATGGAAAGATCACTCTTTTATTTCTACAAGTCGGACTGACTGGAGTTACCCTACGTAATTTTAGAGGCGAAAAAAAAAGAGGGTGGGGGAGAAAAAGTAGTATTCACCCGTCACTAAATAGCAGGGCAGGACATAACCATTGTGGGGCCCAATGCGAAACGGTTTTGTATTAGAAAATATATTCGTCTTTGCATTTTATTCATTCTTTACTACGCACAGAATTACTACACGAGCCTTGCGCGTAGCGAAGTCATACAGTAACTCATAAGAATTCTGTTTCCTATATAGATCACGCTCAATAGCAAGAATTACCAAAATGTTTCAATCTATCTTCGAGAATTGTTGACCTCAAGTAATTCTTCATTAGTTTGAGGCGCGAGAAGCTTCTTTCACTAGATTCCACAATTATGGGTATTGCATAATGTCGTTTTTTTAGCGCGAGTATGATTGGCGTTTTCCATATTAATTGACACCCCAAAATGACAATTTTTGTCTACATATTTCAGAAGATTTGTATGAGTTTTCAAAAGATTTTAATAATTTCCGGATAATTCCATGACTTTTTCGTATATTTTGCAATTTCAGAAGATTTCCAGGAGCTCCTCGTAAATTGCCAGGAAGCTGCGGGAAATCTGTTATAAGTTATAAAATGGTTTAATTTAAAAAATTATACACCTAGAATTAGCGCGGGTACTATGAAAGTGCGGGGCCCACTGCGGTCGCATAGGTTGCAGTGGCATAAGGCCGGCCCTGCAAAATAGTGCGTATGCTACGCCTCCGGTAGACTAGTGTAATGTATTTATAGTAAAAAAAATGTTTCATCTTTTTATTTCTTATTCTGTTCTCACAGAGAAATAATTATTGTAGACAATTAAACATAAGAATTAATCAATTTATTACGTCACATTCTTTCAAGTACTTTTAGCAAAAACATTCACAACAAATAGCCTAATGACGTAATATAAACATATTAGCACATCCTTCCTTTAAATTCTTATCAAAGTTATTATCATATCCATCCATTTAAGTTCTTAAGACATATCTACTAGGAACTTTAACAACTCGACCACTTCTGGTTGTCTTGGCTGGTACAACAAGTTCTCTAGACGTAAGTCTACAAGTGTTTGTTTCGTTAGTTCGAACATTTGGCTGTTCGGTGTCTTCATCTGCATCATAATACCCAGACATGTATTCGTCAAATTACCTTCACCATCATCTACCCCATAGATTGCCAACCGTCTTTCTCCATTCCTCTCTGTCTTTTGCCTTGGATAGAACCTCTTTCAATGACAAACCCATCCATTCTTCCCATCGCTTTCTCTGTCTGCCCCGTCTTCTTTTCCTGGTACTGTTCCCTGTAGGAAAGTCTTTCCAAGCCCCGATGACCTTGTAATATGGCCTTTTCTACTTTAAGGTTGTTGTTTTTTACAATAGTTAGCAGGTCATCGTGGGGTCTGTTACGTGCGCATGTTAGTGTAAATGTGAAACGGTGCAAACGCGTGTTGAAAGGAGAGGAGAACCAAAATGGAGAGATAGAAACGAAATAGTGTTTTAGTGTTGATGGAAATTAAATGAGTTCTAAACGATGACGTTGTTGTTTTAGTGTTAATGTTCTGTTCAAAGAGTCTCATCTTAGAAAGAAACGTAACAGGGCCCAATCGCTCTAGTAACCCTGTCTATAATCTCTTTGTTTGAGATGCGGTCTTTAAATGTGATACCTAGGATTATTCCATTGCTAGGACCCTATTCTCAAGCTCTTTGTCAAAACTCTTGTTTAAAAATAGTTGATTTTGTCTGTAGGTTTTTCCATCATTTTTACATATGCTGTACGATCTGGGGGACGAATGTTTTTGAATGACAACGGATTTCTGCCATGTTTGTCCTAAACGAATTCTCACTTTCTCTCCGACAGAGTATTCTTTAGGAAATCTTGCATAAGCTTCGTATTTCAATTCGCTTCTCATCTATCGCTGTTAGAGTAATTTCCCTTTATTCTCAGGTACCGGTGGTTTCAATAGCTTAAGATCAGTTGGAATGATGTCCCAGAGTCTTCTACTCATCGGCAGTTGTGCTGGTGAATTAGGCAATCCGCTTATTTGAGTATTTCTATGCCCAAGCATCGCAAGATATGGATCTTTCCCACTTTGTATGCTTTGTTGAATATCTGCGTAACGATACTAACATACACCTCACTTTGACCATTTGCTTGAGTGTACCTGTGGCTTGATGTGGTTATCCTGAAACTCCTTTCAAAAGCAAATTCTCAATATTTGTAGCTGATGAATGGTACATTTTCGCTCACTATTTCTTCTGGTATGCCTTTAGGAGCAAAAATACCTTTGAGTGCCCTGATAGCACATTTCGCAGTTTTGTTTTCAGACCGCTTTATTTCAGGGTATTTAACAACTAGAAAGTAGTCATTATTCCGCCATTCAAACAAATCATTCGCAACCCTTTTCCATGGTCTGTCTGGTACAGCATGAGGCAGCAATTTTTCTTTCACATTATTTCTTTTGAACTTTGCACAAGTTGAACATTTCAATATTGTCGAAAAAATTATCTTTGGATAATCCTGGCCAAGACTTCGACCTGGCTTTCTCAAGATCAAAATGATGTGTGCAACTTGTCGAGAATTTCTGTTCTTCATAAAACAATTTTCCATTCTCTTTATGAATATTTTCTTTTAGTGGCCAATACACTTTTACTGTTTCATAAGCTTGAGTTTTTAACTTTGGAAAAACTTCTATGGCATAAATAATTAATATATTTAATTTAGCATCGGCGTAGCCGGGGGGGGGGGGGGGTAAACCCGAAATTAAATCCCCCCAAAGGGGCGGGATTTGATGCCATTTTTTTGCTTTGATATTTTAGGCAAGATTTTAATGTTAAAGCATCAATTGCCCCAGCGCACCAAGTGGCGTTTTAAGTTTAAACTCTTCTTTAGCTGGTTTTGAGGTTAAAACCCTCCTCTTCTATAAAACAAAAAATAATACTAACGACAGTCACCTAATTCCATGAGGAGGATTTTGAGTTTAAAACCTCCTCCGAATTTTTTTTATGATAAACCCCCTCTTCAACACAAAACTAAAGCATACAACAGTCACAAGACGTCGTCTCGTACTGGCGAGATGTCTTGACACTACTCCGCACCGAACCATCGTAATGCGCTGTACACAATCACACCGCTGAATCGCACTGAACTGTGCTATAGTCAACCGGACTGTAGTGAACCGTTTTGACTGTGACACACCGCTCTTTATATAGGGTCCCCGCTTTAAATACTACTAGATTTAGACCTAGTTATCTTTGATAACAGCGCTTTAAATAGGCCTACTACTAACCGCTTCTGTTACCAATGCGTTAAACCCTTCTGACACCACAAAGAAACAACAATAATTGTAGACAACACAAGGATGGACCTCATTCACCAATCGTAAACAAACAACATTTAGCCACGTGATTCTCTATCACTTCTATACAAATTACGATCTAATTTTTAATACACAATGGCTATCACGTGGCAGTTTTTTTTTTCGTTGTTTGATCAATATTATCACGTGACTAAATGTTGTTTGTTTACGACTAGTGAATGAGGTCCATTAATTAACAGAGACTTCGTGTTAATAAAGTTAATAAACGTAGACATTTGAAGCCATCATTTTATTGCGTCACATTCTTTCAAGTACTTTTCACAAAAACATTCACAACAAATAATGACGTAATATAAACATATTAGCACATTAATAAGGACCTTTTCAAATGTATACCCGAACCGTTTTCGCGAGAGGGGTCTGCAACAATATCGACTCTATGAAAAAGACGTGTCAAAACGTCTCAACTTACAGGACTCTCTGCAAATTTCTTGTGTCAGGATAATTCTGGAAATTAGTCTGGCTGCTGTACATTTTTATGGTGACGACGTTTAGGCAGCAACAAAAGAAAAAGGTCCTCGACTTTGCACAAAATCAAAGATGAATTTACGATGATCACGTACTTGCGCTATATTATCTCGAATCTTCCTAGCATAATAAAAATTGACCAGTACTGCCTCGTTATTTATTAGACTTAATTAGACATGTGAAAGAATAGTGCACTCTGTTTCAAGAAGGCACTTCAATGTCAGCCAGCCCGACCACTTTTTAAATTTAGCTTTTTTCGACATGCGCTCTTAATTCTTATTATGAGAAAAAGGCATTAGTAGACACGAAGAGAGAGAATTTCTGAAGCTCAGAATGCATGAAAATGCTAGGCGTACTTTTTTTTTTTTTTTCTAAAACCTAAAAGTTGGGGTTCTATTTACGTTTCTTGTTCATTACATTCTTAAAACCCTTCCGAACCATACTGTGAGCGTCAACACCGTGGATTCAGCCCCCGTCGCCTCAGCGTGGCGCCTCCTGAAAACGTCTAGTTGTTGATATATTTGAGTTTTTTGGCAAGCGAACAAGGCCCCTGCAGAATACCTTAGGTGAGCTTTTTTTTTTTATCTCACTCGGGGTGGAGATGGAACAAATAGCCAGCAACCCACTCCAAAAAATCCACAAAGGGGGCCGACATCAGTGTCCCGTTAGCTGGAGTGGCGGCCCCAGCACGGAGCAGTGGTGATTACATTATAGGAATATGAGGTAAATTCCCCATGGTTGGCGCTGCCCTCGGCCACTTATAGCGAATGGACCCAGGACCGTGGCGCGTTGCGATGTGTACGCGGTACGGTCCCCTTAATCAGTCCATGGCCTTCACTGCTAGGGGCTCTCAAACAGGACTTGGGGTGTAGAGCTCCGTGTCCAAACCTATTGATTGAATAAAAGCCTTTCTATCGATCAATGGGATTATGGCGACTTCGGCTCCTATTCCCTACTGGACTTCATTCTCTCCCGGTCGCCAGCTGGCTATGGGGGCGCGAACGAAGTTTTTCTCATTTATGGGGACGCCACAGGTAAAAGTTTGAGAAGCACCAAACGAAACGCAATTGTAAAGTTTTGTTTTGAACTGTTAAACAAAGTAGGTCTACAAAACTTGTGTTGAGTTTTGGGTAACTATTTAGTACCACTACGTATGTAAATCTTTTGTTTTGGATATGCCAGAAATTGCGATTTAGAATATCTAGATAATACCAATAGATAGATCGAGCTTCTAGAATTGAGATTCTAGTCTAGAATAATCCCATGGAGTCTAGAATCTATGATTTTATCGATAATAGATCTAGAATCAATCTAGATTCTTCTTGAGTTATTCTAGACTATTTGAAATATTTGTTTGTCGCATGTGAAGAGGATTTGAAACATGCCTAACATTATCTGTATCTGACTTATATGTGTTACATATTCTCTTTTAATATTATTTATTTTTGTATTAAATTTTTGTCTTGTTCAAACCTATTGTCTATAGACTCTTGAATTACTCTAGATCTAGAATATATTTAGAAAAAAAAAATCTTCTTCTTATATAATACAGACGTTACTTCAAAAAAGAAGATGATTATGTCTTACGCGTCATGCATTTAGTCATGCATATTAACCAATGACTTAAATTCTGCCTAGTCACTGGTTTTTCTGGCTAGCTCAGGCAACCTATTCCATGCTCTAATAGCACTAGGGAAGAAGGAGTATTTGTACAAATTTGTCCTAGCATATGGGACGAGGAATGTGTCTTTATTTTTGTGTCTCTCAGAGTATTTTATTAAATTTTGTCTTTGTATTTGAAGATTATGGTTCAGTGTTTTATGTATAATTGCTACTTTACTTTTGAGTCTTCTGTCCTGAAGGCTTTCTAAATTTAGTGATTTTACTAATGGTGTTACTCTAGTCAAATGTGAATATTCGTTTGTTATGAATCTCACTGCTCTATTTTGTGTTTGTTCCAGTTTCTTTATGTTTTCTTGAGTTGAGGGGTCCCAAACGGTGGATGCATATTCTATTATTGGCCTAACCAAGGTTAAATAACATTTTAGTTTTATGTTCTTATTTGATTTATAGAAATTTCTTGGAAGAAAAATACCATGAAAAATACGAACTGCTAGATCTACAGAAATTGTGAAAATAGTTGTTTTATTTTTAAGTGCTGGGTTGAATATATATTTTCAATAAGAAAGGTTTAAAATTAGATCAATATATTTAAGTGAAAGTTATAACTAGAATCTAGTAGACTCTATATTCTTGATCTAGATCTATAGACTAGTCTAGATTTAGAATATAATATATCTAGTTAAAGTCTAGATCTACTTCTAAACTATAGATCTTTACAAAAAAAAAAAAAAGAATGGCTAATGCAAGCTTTCGTAAAAAAGCTCATCACATGAATCACATAGATTTGACGGTTAGTCACTTTTTGTGACATAAAAAAAAAACTAGATCTAGACCTAGTCAATCTAGATCTATATTAACTATAGATCTATATAGTACTACATCTAAACCTCTAGATAGATCTAGTATATAGAACTCCCATCTATTATATCTATAGTCTATACTATAGAGTATCAGTATAGTCATATAAATATAATAGTCTATTTTATAATTATAATAGATCTAGATAGACTTCATATAGAATATAGTTATTATAGTAGATCTATATAGATATAGCTAGTGACCTAGTCTCTATAAACTCTCTATATTATATATATATAAAATATTATTTATTATTATTATTTTAAATTGTCTAGATAATATAGATATATTATATTATAATTATATAATTAATTGGCTCTGCTTGGCTTCTAATAAAGTCAAGTTAGTCTTAGACTTAGACATGATATGATTATGATGATATAATTATAATAATATAATTATAAATAATAGATCTGTCTAGAGTAGTCTAGACTCTCTCTATCATACTTATACTCTATATTCTGTAAATAAATAGATTAATGGTTAGATTAGATAGATCTGTTCTAGCTAGATCTAAAATAATCTAGATCTAGTTACTAACTTACCTAGCCCAGCTTTGCTTTTTTTTTGTTTTTTTAGACTTGCTTCCAAATAATGACACAGCTTGCAAAATTTAAATATTTAGAGTAAAGATTGGGTGTAAAATTTGATCATGTTCTTTTTCATCTTTTGCTGCAATCAGCATGTCATCTGACAATACTGACATGGCATGTCGGCATGTGTACACGTGGGATGTCTCAGAATACTTGATAAGCATGTTTCTGTAGTACTTCACTCGCTGACGATATACCAAAAGGCATTCTCAAGAATCTGTATAGATATATATAATATATAGGTCTTCCAAACGTCATGAACTTGGTTTATCCAACTCAACTTGCCACTATGATCACTATGCATCCTTTTGATCAAGTTTACTATACACTTCTGCTGCTCCTAGTGAACTATTTTTAATTTTTAAACTTCACTATGAAGTCATCTTCTTTTTATGTCAGTGCAAGAACACCAGCTATTGTTATGTTTCCTATGCTCCACTACTTTATTTATAAATGGCTTGTAATTGACCTCTCACAAAGGTCGTTAAACACAACAGTGTTACCTGTAGCTGGCCGCGCTAGAAAAATGCCTCTGATGCGAGAATAATTTAGAAAGAGAGGGAGTGATAGGTGGTCTCATACGCTTTCCCACTCAGAGCATCTCCACTCTTCTCACATGTTTTTCTGATAACAACATTCTTTGTGACCTTACCTAGTGCTCTCTTCTAACAAGCTCAGTGCAATTGATAAAACTGGCTGGACACTAGCTCCCATTAGACACTACAGCTTACTATTAGCTCTCCCATATTGAATGTCTCAGCTCGTAAAAATGATGTCACACATAATTTTTGTGGTACAGTACTTGGTCAACCAATAATTTTTACTATTGGATCTTGAAAACTAGATTTCCATATTGATTTAATCTGCATTTTAAAATTAGAAATATTTGTTTGGATACTCTACAATACTCTGGTACTTTTTTATCAATAGAAAAAACTATGTTGCTCGAGAGGACTAACACGCTTAATAGTCGCAATAGTTTAAAAAAAACCATTAAATAACTTTAGACTCAATGCACAACATAAGTCTCTTTGAGCTGATGAGTCATCATTTAAAATAGCCCTATGCCCATGACCCTTCTCCTTCTTTTCAGGAAGGTAAAAAAATACTCCACACGTCTTGAGTTTGACCTTATCATGAACTTTCCTTTTACAAAGAAAAGGAAGCAACATGTGTGGATAGTGAAAAAAAAAAAAAGGTGCCTGCGTAGTAGTATTATAGCAGTCCTTTTGTAAATGTTCAAATAAAGTAGTTTTAGTAATAATAAAGTGAGCCAATTGAGAGCCTTTACACATCATAGGAGGCGCGGTGGCTGAGCGGTAAAGTGCTTGGCTTCCGAACCGGAGACCAGGGTTCGAATCCTGGTGAAGACTGAGATTTTTAATTTCGGGATCTTCGGGCGCCTCTGATTCCACCCAGCTCTAATGGGTACCTTACATTAGTTGGGGATAAGTAAAGGCGGTTGGTCGTTGTGCTGGTCACATGACACCCTCGTTAACCGTAGGCCACAGAAACAGATGACCTTTATATCATCTGCCCTATAGACCACAAGGTCTGAAAGGGGAACTTTACTTTTTTTTTATACACATCATGACTGATCGAGCCCCATGCTTTACTCTAGTCATTTTCGGAACATGCCCTATTTTCTGATGAAAAAGGAGCAATTGAGAGTGGGACTAATCATTATGCAGCTATTCAAATTCAAGCGTAAATATTGCAGCGGCAGTGTTCTTGTTCTAAAGACGAAAATTACCACACATTTTATTTAGTCATCAAGACTCTTGTCTGTCTTCTGCCTTATTTTTCAGTCTCTGACTCTGTTGTCAATTTTCCTGTAAATAGCCAACTTAAATAACTCTAACCAATGTCATAAGTCATTTCTATAAACATGAACTATGATAAACAAGTTACAACAGGCATTCTTTTTACTGACAATTTTTTTTTTAGTGGGGACATAGATTAAGATCTAGATCTAGCAAACAAGCAACTAGTCTAGTAAAATAGACTTTTTTTGTTAATAAGTCTGTCCAAAAGAAGTAGAATAGTAGATCTAGATTCTAGTTGAAATAGAATTTGGATTTAGAGTTTTGTTTTATTCCATGGTAAAAACTCTTGTACTTTTTGGGCAATTAAAGCTCAACTCAAACTATAACTGTATGAATTATTTTTTACACATTCTCTTATTAGTCTAAAAACGCATGGTTTTAATGATTTTTTTTTACATTAAATGATTTATCTTTTACAAAAATAGCTAGCAGGTGGTGGTGATTCAGAGATGTCAGAAACATTATCATCAGACATAAAACAAGATCTGCATGGATGGAGAGAAGTTTTGTTACCTTTGGAGAGTCTGCTTTTGTGGGAACAGCCTTACTATCCAGCCATTTTAGTTGGGACAACAACATTCCTTCTCTCGTAAATATCATTTATTATTATTGGGAATATTGTAATTTCTCTTATGAAACACCTAGTACTTCCCCCCCCCCCCCCCCCCCCCCCCCCCGTACTCTGATTAATTGACGATTAAAAGTATAGGCATAAGTTTAGAATGAATGACATCACTGTCTTAAAGGTTCTATAAAAAAAAAATTAAAAAAAAAAAAAATCACAACTGTTTTTGCAGTTTTGAGTTCATTTTATCTTATCTTATATAATACAGACGTTACTTCAAAAAAGAAGATGATTACGCCCTACGCGTCATGCATTTAGTCATGCATATTAATCAATGACTTAAATTCTGCCAAGTCACTGGTTTTCCTAGCTAGCTCAGGCAACCCATTCCATGCTCTAATAGCACTAGGGAAGAAGGAGTATTTGTACAAATTTGTTCTAGCATATGGGACGAGGAATATGGCTTTATCTTTGTGTCTTTCAGAGTATTTTATTAAATTTTGTTTTTGTATTTGAAGATTATGGTTCAGTGTTTTATGTATAATTGCTACTTTACTTTTGAGTCTTCTGTCCTGAAGGCTTTCTAAATTTAGTGATTTTACTAATGGTGTTACTCTAGTCAAATGTGAATATTCGTTTGTTATGAATCTCACTGCTCTATTTTGTGTTTGTTCCAGTTTCTTTATGTTTTCTTGAGTTGAGGGGTCCCTAACGGAGGATGCATATTCTATTATTGGCCTAACCAAGGTTAAATAACATTTTAGTTTTATGTTCTTATTTGATTTATAGAAATTTCTTTTAATAAATCCTAATACTTTGTTTGATTTTTTTATAGTTTCATCAATATGTGGATTCCATGACAGTTTTTCATTTATTATAACACCTAGGTATTTTGCGTTTTTAGTCTGTGTTACTGGTTTGCCATGAATAAGATAAGTGGAATTAATTTGTTTTAGTTTTTTTGTTACTCTTAACAACTGACATTTTTCTGGGTGGAAAGACATGCTCCAATTTGATTCCCATTTCTGTAATTCATCTAATTCTCTTTGTAAAATATCCGTGTCTTGTGTTGTTTTTATTGTTCTATATATTATGCAATCGTCTGCAAATAATCTGACTTTTGTTCCTGAAGTAATGCAATTTGGTAAATAATTTATGTAAATTAAAAATAGTAGTGGACCCAAGACTGTTCCTTGAGGTACACCTGAGTTTACTGTTATCGGTGTTGATTTAGAGCCATTTATTATTACAGTTTGTTCTCTCCCTATCAGAAAATCTTTAATCCACTGATGCAGTGGACCATTAATGCCAAAATATTTTAATTTTTTAAGCTCATGAACTATTTCAGATCTCTTTATCCACCTAGACTGTATAACCACTACTGTGCAATGGCAACCATGATGACAAAACAGGTTGGGGTTCAACCTCCCTCTAATTTCTTTTATTGCAGGGTAGATTTTATCTTAAACCATCACTTGCATCAGTGTGGCCAAGAGGTTTTGAAGTTAAAAACCCTGTTTTCAATTAAAAACTAAAGCAAACTACAGTCACTAAATTCCATGAGCGTAGAAAATGGGGTTATGAATTTAAAACCCCTATCCAGAGGATTTTGAGTTGAAAACCCGCCTCCAGCAGGCTTTGAAGTTATCATTCATACAACAGCATTTATTTAATTAATTTTATTTTTCTCCCTTTCAATTAGGAGAAAGTTTCTAATTGTATTAATTGCCCCCGCATTTACTTTAAAAATTAACCCAAACTAAGTCAAACACCTTGCCAAATGTTATCTCTCCCTAACTCCAGACACACATTGAGACCTACCATTGCCCTCACCTCACTCTGCACGATTAGAGAATTTTACTTCTTCGCCTGTCCTCTCTCCCCTACTCAGCCCTCTTGGCGTAAGGAAAGAAAAGGTGAAAGATCTTCGCAGGTCACCAGGTTGTGTCTCTCTCATCCCCCCTTCCCTCTTCCCTTTTCATCTTGATGCAATAAATTAATGTGTGCATTTTCCTTTTCAACTTTTCTACAAACAAGAGACCCAGCTCATTCTGTTGCCCCACCTGCTATAAGACAGACAATAGGGGCAATCTCTCTTAGCAACTCCAATCAATGATGATTAATGCATATGCCAGTTATTGTAAATTTAGCAGTCCCTTGTAAGTTGCCCCCCTATTTTCATTTCACTTTTATTGGTAATATATCATTGTAATTTACTGTATTTACATCGTTAGTTGTCTGCATTTCAGCCTTTTGCCTGTACATGTTTAGTTTTGGGTAAGGTTTGACTTAAAATTAAATTTCTAGACCCGATAAAACGGCTACAACATCATTAAAATCAACAACGCTTGTCACAAATCCCTCACTTCAATAAAAAAAAACTAAAGCAAACTAGTGATCAATTTTCATGAGCATAGCTATTGGGGGTTTTAAGTTTAAACTCTCCCTCTATAGGGTTTTAAGCTTACCCCCTCCCTTTTCCATGGGATTTTAAGGTGAAAACCCCCTTCCAATAAAAAGAAAAGCAAAAAATGCTTGCACTAAATTACATATGAGTAGCTAAAAAAGGGGTTTTGAGTTTTCCCTCTTCACTTTTTCCAATAAAAAAACTGAATGATAACTAGTTACCCAATTCAATAATTATTGCCAAGGGGGGTTTATATGTTAAATTCCCTCTTCCAATAGAACTTTTTTTTCTAGAAATGGGTTATTATCATTTTTTTTTTCTCGAGGTGAAATGCGCCACCTGTAATTGTGCAATGCCCCGCTTTTGGCGCATGCGCCATAGGTTGGCCACCTGTGAGTTAACCTATGTTACAAGTGAATTAGCGAGAAATCAAGCCGTAGACTTAAAACAAAATAAAGCAAACTAGTCCTTTTGAGGTTCAACCCTTTCCCAAATAAAACCTTTCACATTGATTTGTTTTTCTACCTGTTGCTGAGCTCCATTAATAAAGTGCAGTGCAAAGCAGATTTGACCTGCAATTTTTTAATAGAAGAGTAGCAGAATATTGCACTGTAGACACCTCAGAATTAGCATTTTTTTAGTTTCAAATAGAGGAAATAATGCTTGGCGCTTCCCCAGACCCCCTAGCTTGCAAGGGAGGGGTGTCTTCTTTTGTTCCACTAACTTCAGAACCTTTTCCAGGGTACAAAAGACATCCAAAAAAATGAAAAGACTGGATGTAATGAAGATTAATTATGTATATGGGCGGGAGTGTCTCTCCAAAATAGGGCTCCACAGCCATATGAAAAAGTGTTTGAGATGAACCATAGTCGTTCTACGACTGAAGGAGGCCAATATATATATATATATATATATATATATATATATATATATAGGTATATGTGTGTGTGTGTGCAAAAGAAAAATCACACCACACCAGCCAAAAAAATCCTGGCTATGCCTATATTTTACATCAACCACCCTAATGCCTTTTGCAATAAACTGTGGTGGCTGATAGGATGGTATTATTCATTTTTCTGTTAGACTAACAATGGTCTTTTTTTGTTTCAACCTGGGCAACATTAATAGAGACCAAAAAAATATACATTTTATTTATCCTTTCTGTAAGAAAGTACAGTAATGAAACATGGACTCCCTCTCTTTCACCTATTCAGAGGAACATCTAAACAGACTAAAATGAGATGTCACAAGAGTCTTGCATCAATGTTTCAGATAGCACATTTGCTTCATAAGACACTGATCTTCCCATCTCTTCTGGAGATTTAAAAAGTTTCTTATAGAGTGAAAGAATCCTGTTTTTTTTTTTAACAAACATAACTAATGGATACATGAAAAAAAATAATTTTTTTTGTTATTTTGTGTTGCTCCTCAGCATTGTTTGGTACACAGAGATCTCTGCTCTGACAGCTTGTTCTCTTGTTGGTATTATTTTAGGGATTATTGACTTTGTTGTACCTTTTGTTGGACCTACAGTGACTGGATACAAAACATGGTCAGTTTTCTTGTGTCTACACTTTGTGAAAATTGATCATAACTTTTGTTTTTAAGCTACGTATTAATTAACATTTTTCAGGTTATAACATTTGATGGCATTTAGGGCCTACTGCTCAACACTTTTATTTCATTAAAGCTTAGTATAGTATTGTTCTTTCTTTATTTTATAAATTAGGACAGAGAGAGAAGAAATCAGGTTTTCATCTATCTGTGAAAAAATTGCAGCCTTTCAACAGGATGTTATTGATAGATATCATGGACTTTCAGCTATGAGACAGCACAATGCTAAAATGGTATGTGAAAAGAAAAACAGACTAATTTGGTATCTGAAATTAAATGGATCTGAAAATGTTAAGTTTATGTTTTAATCTAATTTTTAATATTCATAGTTATTAGTAATTGTTGTTTCTACCAAAAAAAAAAAGAATCCACCACCCTTTAGCTAACAGAAAAGGCTAATACAGCATCTGGACATGATTGCAACCAAGCTAAGTAAATCAAATATTCAGTAAGCTAGCACCAATATTCAAAATTCTTTTTCAGGCTTTACTAAATCAAGCTAGAATATCAAGAGACTGGAAAGTTTTTATTTAAAAAAAAGAAAGAAATTTAATCCGATTCTATAAATACACATAAAATTTAGCAACATCTTACATCTTCTAGATAAATGTAATGTCCTTACTTGATACCAATATGGTTTATAGGATGATTTTTCAATGGTCTGAGATAATAATGAGTATATGACAGCCATTTTATTTTTAATGACTTAAACAAATTTGAATGAAATCAATATTTATTTATTGCTTTTACTATTTGTTTTTACACAACTTTTATCAACTCGCTATGTCTGGTAAAAAGTTTGTACATGTTATTTTTCCCATACCCTATCTTAGACCAAGCTAAAATTTAGCAAAATAAACTGATTAGTTAATTAAGGATTGGTAATGAAATATTTTGTTTGGTATAGAGCATGGCAAAGAAATTTTACTCGACTGATGTAGTGGTATAATTAGTACTCTAGAGAGAAAGCTTTAAAAGTTGAAACTAGCAATAGATAACTATAAACCTGCTTTCTCTCACACTGGTTAGTGTGTTGGCCCAAGCTCTTGAGTTTGAATTCAGTCGTTTAATACATTTAAAAAATGATCATGGTAACATTCACTCAGATACCACCTTCTTTTACCCCTTCACCTTTCTCAAATGGTCCAGATAAATAATAGGATCATAGCATGTTGAAAGTAGGGGTGCACCAGATAGTACTTTTTGATATTTGGCTGGAGCGGATATGGCCGCCTAGTAAAATGTGATATTGGTCCGGAGCCGGATACCTACATGTCTTGTAAATAGCTTGTGTTGCTGAACATTTTGCAAAATTGTTAAATAACATACCTATATTTGTATTAATTTTGTTTCCTTTTATTTACCTTATTGTAAACGACACTCAGCGGTGTCATACGGCCGACCGGCATCTTATACCATTTCTTTGCTGATGACTCACAGTTATACGATTCATCAGTACCCTCAGAGGTGTCGCATCTGGCAGAGAAAATCAGTAGTACCGTTGCAAGGGTGAGCAATTGGATGGTTGAAAATAAACTCAAGATGAACGAAGACAAGACAGAAATAATTAAGATTGGCACTAGGAACAATGTCTCAAAAGTTGAAAGCACAGATTCTCTCTTTATCACGAACTGCCATGTTCCTTTTGTCCTTGTAGTGCGGAATCTTGGAGTTTTCTTCGACTCAACACTATCTTTCGACCCACACATAAGTCAGCTCTGCAAAGGTCTTTATCTGCAGCTGCGCAGATTAGGCCAGATCCGACCATATTTAACAACGGAGTCAACAAAAACGCTAGCTGTGGCATTCATACTCTCCCGCCTTGACTACTGCAACGCCGTGCTAGCAGGTATACCTGATGACAAAATAGCCAAGCTGCAACGTATACAGAACAATGCCGCTCCAATAGTCCTTAAAAAAACTAGACAAGATTCTGCTACTACGCTCTTGCGCACGCTCCATTGGCTTCCAGTGAAAGCGAGAATCGATTATAAGGTCGCCACACTTTGTCATCAGTGTATATATAACAACGAGATGCCTTTGTACCTTAGCGAACTGATTACTCCATATGTCCCCCAGAGAGCCCTGCGCTCAATGGACTCAATGCTTTTAGTAGTGCCACGTTTCTCCCTCAAAAACTTTGGTCTGCAGGCTTTTTCAGTGCACGGACCAAAGGTTTGGAACTCACTCCCCATTGATCTCAGACAGACAACATGCTACACCACTTTTAAGAAGAACATTAAGACCTATCTGTTTTAAAACTTTTTTAGATTAACTGTCATGTTAGCTCTCGTGTTTTTGTTTGTAATGTTGTTACAGCGCCTTAAGCCTATATTTTGTTTGTTAACAGCGCTTTATAAATAAAATTATTAGTATTATTATTGTTTTAAACTCTGTTAGAGATTGATTTATTCAAGTTTAACAGTATTTATAAACAGATAGGCCTATCACAAACTAATCTATATAATCTGTGTATGTACGAGGCCACCAATTGTAAGAGGGTATCAGGGATGGTCGATGTAAAATATAAATATATATTTAACTAGTTACTAATGTAAATTTCTCATAAGTAAAGTGCAATCTGGCTTTTATAGTGGGTGGATGTATGTGTTCATGAATTTAAGATCAACAACTGGTCATCAGGCTTGTAATTTTAAGTACAAGCACCACCGTTATTCAAGGCTTAATACTGATAGTAGTTGTTAGTTAACAGTTGGAATCTGAAGCATTGTAGGTCAATATTTATTGTTTTAGGTTAATCCATTTGCAGCAAACAATATTTTATTAACAACGAAAACATCAATTATGCCTATTATTCCTATTCATTTAAGCTTGAACCTTAAATGGTGCCGAAGCATAGATTAAATTGTAGTCTAAAGGCCTATTATTGTGATCTATGTTTACAGTTATATAGATCTAAGAGCATTAGGAAAACCAAATATAGAAAAAAAAACTCATCCACACCCTCCCTACCCCAAAAAAATAAATAGACTGTGTGTTTGACTTATTTTAACAACCTGGTCAAATAGACATATTGGGCCTACACATGTAGTCTTAGTGTAGAGTGTATTGTTGATGGTATTGACCATCACACATTTTTTTAAATTTTTGTATAGTTAATGGTGTTGACCACCACAGGTTTTTTTTTTTTACCTTGTAATAGTAATATTCAAGTTAATACTCAACCGTAATATTTATTTACAGTGTCAGTATGCTGTCTTAGCATGTTGCGTTTATCCATTGTGGCTTAAAAATAGTCAATGCCAACCAATAAACCCTAACCATTGTGGCTTAAAAATAGTCAATGCCAACCAATAAATTTTGTGTCAAGGACTAAAAAATAAAATAAGTAGATGGTCATGTCTGTTAAGCTGATATACACAAATTTGAGCATTGTACTTTTTTCTACAAAATAGTTACTGGCTTACTGGGCTATGAAATCTCCCGGTTTGTGTTCTGAGTACTTGTTTAGGTGTTTGATGTTTAGTCCAGCTTACTGAGACTTATATCCAAGTAAGAAAACTCTGTAGTCCAGCCATGTGATTGAGATTTTTCTCCAAATAAGCAAACTCATTTGCGGTTACACGTGTAGAGGTGTGGCTTGAAGTCCAGCCTCCGAATTTTTACTACCAAGTAAACAAACACAGTTCCTTTATGATATGTGACATCTAGAGAGTGTCAATATGCTGACAGAAGCCTACGTCCATCGTATTTGACTTGTGGTCACATGTCTATCAATGAACTCAATGTGAGGGACTAAACAAATAAAAAGAGGGTGGGAGTTGTTCATATCTACCCCTGGAGATACACCCGCACAGCTAGACAGAGGTGCAGAGGTCTGGTCAGCATGACATAGTCAAGGAATGTAACATCTTAACATTCATAACAGACATTAATGGAATGAGGGTTTTTTGCATACCGTATTAAATAGGTAAAAGGTGTACTTATTACTATTCAGCCAGCTATGCTGCAGTGATATTCGGCCGGAGCCGAATATGACTGAATAGTGAAAAAGGCCAAATATTTGGCTGATTCGGAGCTACTATCCGGTGCACCCCTAGTTGAAAGCCTGAAATTGCACTAAACAAAAAAAAATTGGTAGAAATATTTTAATCGCACAAATTTATTATTGTTAGTCCAGATCTATAACTAATTTAATTACATGACTAATACAAACTGATACATTTATGCTTAATATAAGCTTTGTTGGATTTTTTTTTTTCAAGTATTTTTATTTCTTGTTAAACTATGCCATTCTGAATCAGTGAATGGGTACTGAGTAGCTGACATTTCCAGTTATATTACATTCATTTACTGTTTCACATCACTGAGTTTCCATAATTTGCTAATTATTTTGTCTAACTTTTGTAAAATAAATATTCACTAATCATATTTTAGTTTCTTAGAACTTGTCTTAAAAAAGTAATAAAGTACCGGTACGATTTGTAAATGCTGATGCTATATATATATTATATTTTTTATCCTAGCCTTTTTGTTATATTTTGATTATTGCTTTTCAGTTTTTTTTTATTGTAATGGGCATTTTGACTAGCACAGCATGGATTGGCAACTTGATAGATAACTTGTTTCTTACGTACCTAATGGGTGAGTAATGCATGCAGAGGAACATTTACCAATTAAAGGGAAACTCCGATGGTTTTTCAAATTTGAGTTATTGACATATTTAAATTCTGCGTAAAAAGTTGTAATTGTAAACATTTTGCCATTTTGTATTTAAATGCTTAGAAACATTTAAATTTAATAAATAAGTCAGTAAATTTTTGACATCTCAAAAAAAACGGGAGATTTTGTTTTAAGCTATTTCCATATGTCACTTCCCTCAACAATACTGAAAGAGAAACTAGATTTAAACAATCGTATCGCTTCATTCTTACAGTACCTGTTAGGCTTAGTGACGGCCTAGTCCAGAGCTATGATACAGTTATATATATATATACATCAATACATGAATAGATAGATCCAAAAGCATTAGGATAACCAACTCGAGAAAAAAAAGAAACATTTTCATCTAAGCCTCTCCCTATCCCAATAAGTAAATAGATCGTGTGTCGGAATGATTCGAACAAGCTTGTCAGTATAAGGCTAGTTGAGACTATGTGTAGTCTGTCATGACAAGACAACCAAGCGATAGTGTTTGTTGTGTGTTGAGTGGTCTAGCGAGAAAATACAGACTGCCGTGGTTAGTCAAGCATGTAAATCTACTTTAATACGCATTTTTTTGTTTGCATACATGATCCTAGATCTAACTGCATAGACGAAGATATATTTCTTTTACGAAAATGTAAACTTTGCTGTATGATCTCCCGTTATACAGAAGTCAATAGATTAAATTAAACGTATTTGTGACGTCACATAGAAACCCTGTGAAAGTCTGACTGTTTTGGATGCGAGGAGAATTACGTCGGAAAAACATCAATTACTAAGTTATTGCAAAAAAAAAAATAATAATATATTCATTATCTGTAAATCAAAACACATATTATAAAAAAAATTGTCAAAACCATTGGAGTTTCCCTTTAAATTCATTTTTCCTTTTAATACTGACACAGTAAAAATGAATAATTATTGATCTATAATTACTCTGTCTGGGTGGAATCTTTATTATTTCTTCCACTTCAAATTCATGGATCAAATTTAAATTTTGCACAATCATTTATTGTAGATAAAAACATTTGAATCAATCAATAGTAATGAATTAAATGATTTTGTTTTATATAGAAAATGTACTAAGTTAAGGGGAGATGAGCCATGTGTGGAGAAATAGGTCGTCTGTTAAAAATGTTTAAAGTAACAATAAACTATAAAACCTATTTTTATAAGTACTGGTACTTTAGTAGCACAATGGCTAAACACATCAGCCTTTCAAATTCAGACTTGGGCAATTTTTAGCTGCCTCCTGAAAGGGGAAAAGATGCTATTAGTTTTGTGGAGCTGTCTGTCCATCCGTCTGTCCGTCCTGTTTAGATCTCAGAAACTAGAAGAGAAAATAAAAATCGGTCATCATGATATTTTAGATCAGTGATTCTTAACGTCACTCGGACGGCTGGCCATTTTAATATCTGACACTTGAATTGCGGGCCACATGAAGAAAAAGTGAAAAAAAAGGAAATTGTACAATAAACCAATTTTTATTAGAAACCCGTGAATCTAGTATATACATTCATGAGAAGTTTATCCTAAACTACTTTTAAATATCCGACTGCATAGTTGAGACGTCAAGTCGAAGAACTGAATCTAGAATTCTAGATGCTCATCTAAGAAACGATGCGATTACATAGCATCGGTTTCGCACGATTCATCACTGAAAAAGTTTGTCCACTAAAAAGTGCTTGTAATTGTTGGGAACAGTCTGTGGAGATGTGTGGTTGCGGCCCTATGCTCCCCTGGGAGTGCACAGGATTAAGTCAGTAAGTCAACTATTGTGATCATCCATAATACTTGGTTTTGGAGATTTCGAAAAGTTTATGCAAGAAACACGGAAATTGAAATTTATCAAGCAAGGATGTCTAGTTTGTAAGTCTATCAGTTTCAGTTGTAGCTCTGTCTGGGCATTTGACACATTGGCCGCAGTTGGATTTTAGAAACGACGAATATTGTTCAATCTGAACACAATCATCATCACATGGTCCATAGATTTTGTTGGTGAATAATTCAAAGAGACAACAGAGGCTCGGTTCAATTGACTTCTAAAAACTATTGCTGTCAACCATAGTTGTGGCACCATCAGTAGTCACTCCCACTAATTTCTCCAAGGGAAAAAACTTCTATGTGATGGTTGAAACTTTTTTGTCAGCGCTTCGCCACTGGCAATACAAATTTTCTGATTTCAAAACTTGTTTTTATTGCGATTAAGTACCAAAATTTTGAGTGGTATCAGATATGTCGGTAGAATCGTCAATGTTAACAGAAAATAGACATACATCAGACTCATTTTCATCTCTATTAGGTAAATACTCTCATCAATCCTCCACTTTAGGTGTTATCTAACTATTGCGTCTCAAACCAAGAATTTGTTTAATTTCCTAAAGCTGTTTAAGGTTATGTTCTTTAAAAAGAGCCACTGTTTCTTTATAAAACAAATATGTTGGTTTACTATCGATACCAATCCATTTACTCTACGTAGGGAAAGATATTTTTACAACTTTTTTTTAACAATGGATGTTCTACACTTTGAGCCGATGTTTTGGTGGGCCGGATGTGGCCCGCAGGCCGTATTTTGGGCATCACTGTTTTAGATCATTCAAAGTTCTGATGCAACAGCTACTTTTTTCTTTTCCCAAAGTGAACCATCTAATTTTTAGGGTTAGAGTCTAAGAACTAGTCTAGAAATCTAGATCTAGTCTAGATTCTTGATATATTCTAAATCTATTCTAGCTATAGATTCTATATTATATATATTCTATATTCTAATTCTAGTCTAGACCAATAAGTATAAAGTAGATAGAGCGATTATGATCAGGATTAGTAGGCCTACTAGTGGGTAATAGTGCACTATGCTGTTCGCATGGGAACCAGTTATTTGTGCGGGCTAATTTTCTAAACATTTCCTAGACGTCTATTCCAATGTATTAGTTGACATTGTTGGGGTGGGGGTGCGTATTTTGTAACAGTAACGTCACTAGGGGGTGCGAAGTGTGCGGTTGCACCGTGTGAAATCATTTTGGGGATGACAACCAAGTTCAAAAAATTATATCTTTGCAAAAGCAGACACATCGGAAAAGATAGTTATATTAAAATCTCTAGACGTATGCCCAAACACGTTTAGATGGTAGTTTAAGTTTAAATGTCAAAGCACAGCGTTATACCATTTCTGTCTTAAAGTATAACAAAAGAAACCTGTTCAGGGGATGTTAAGTTTGTTTCTAATTTTAATTGTACCACAGCAATTTAAGCATGCACTTGTCAGGCCCTTATTTTAAAAAATCCATTCTTGACCCGGAATGTCTAAAAAAAAAACTATCGCCCGGTATCAAATCTTCCCTTCCTGTCAAAGCTTCTCGAGCGCATCGTGTTAGCGCAAATTCTTTCTCATCTTGAACAGTACTGTCCCTTGGAAGAATTTCAATCTGCATTTCAAGTGCCGAAGCACAGAGACAGCAGTGGTCAGAGTACTAAATGACTTACTTCACAATTCCGACATAGGCCACATCTCAATTCTTTCAATGCTGGACTTGTCCGCAGCCTTTGATACGCTAGACCATGAAATTATGATGGCCAGATTCTCTGCCACTTTTGGTTTAGAAGGAATCGTCCTATAATGGCTTGGATCCTACCTGACTGAACGCACCCAAAGTGTCGTTGTTAACGGAACAGAATCAACAAGCTTACTCTTGAAGTACGGAGTACCCCAGGGATCAGTTCTAGGCCCAGTACTGTTCACTATGTATAGATATCCACTCAGCAGTGTCATACGGCCAATCGGCATCCTATACCATTTCTTTGCCGATGACTCACAGTTGTACGATTCCTCAATACCCTCAGAGGTGTCGCATCTGGCAGAGAAAATCAGTAGTACCGTTGCAAGGGTGAGCGATTGGATGGTTGAAACTAAGCTCAAGATGAACGAAGATAAGACAAATAATTAAGATTGGCACTCGGAACAACGTCTCAAAACTTGAAAGCACACATTCTCTTTTCATCACGAACTGCCAGCTTCCTTATGTCCATGTAGTGCGGAATCTTGGAGTTTTCTTCGACTCAACACTATCTTTCGACCCACACATAAGTCAGCTCTGCAAGGGTCTTTATCTGCAGCTGCATAGATTAGGCCAGATCTGACCATATTTAACAACGGAGTCAACAAAAATGCTAGCTGTGGCATTCATACTCTCCCGCCTTGACTACTGTAACCCCTTGCTAACAGGTATACCTGATGACAAAATAGCCAAACTGCAACGTGTACAGAACAACGCCGCACAAATAGTACTTAGAAAACCAAGACAAGATTCTGCTACTACGCTCTTGCGCACGCTCGATTGGCTTCCAGTGAAAGCGAGAATCAATTACAAGGTCGCCACACTTTTTCATCAGTGTATATATAACAATGAGATGCCCTTGTACCTTAGATAACTGATTTCTCCATATGTCCCCCAGAGAGTCCTGCGCTCAATGGACTCAATGCTTTTAGTAGTGCCATGTTTCTCCCTTAAAAGCTATAGTCTGCGGGCTTTTTCAGTGCACAGACCAAAGGTTTGGAACTCACTCCCCATTGATCTCAGACAGACAACATGCTACACCACTTTTAAGAAGAACATTAAGACCTACTTGTTTAAAACTTTTTTAGATTAGTTTATGATCTCTGTTGTCATATTTGTGTTTGTAATGTTATTACAGCGCCTTGAGCCTACATTTTGTTTGTTAACAGCACTTTATAAATAAAATTATTATTATTATTATTAAATATCATTGTATAATTTGTAATAACATTTGAATAAATGTCATAAACAGTGGGTTTTATAATAGAATTGACACTCATTTTACATTTAAGTAAAAATCAATAATAGTAGGTAATCAGACCACTGTATTTGTTCAACAAAAAGAACTAACTAGCAATAGTGTTTATTAGAACATATTTGAAGAACATTATTGGGAAGGGATGACACCCTGAGCTACTGCACCAGATGCCACCGACACTGTCTGGGGAGGGTTCCATTCTGTTTTTAGGTGGTCAGTTGGATCTCTACTTTACTTTTTTGGTGATCAGTTGTATCTCTACTCTACTTATTCCAGAAGAGTCTTATCAAAGGCGAAGTGTTGTCCTGTTTTTTTATATGAAAAAAACAAACAGCCAAATGATTTTTTACAATTTTATTAATTTAAACGATCAAGACTATGGCTTTAAATATTCCTGGTCCATTGGTGACTTCGATGGAGGCCACCTCTGAGTTTGTGTTATCACACAAACTCTCTTTGTAATCTTGTGTTATATTTTTAAAAGACGGCATGATGGAAACCCTCTACAAGTAATTGATGCAACTTCGCTTTATATAAGCTTTTTTTTTTTTTTTAATATATTTTTATTAATATTTGTATGACATTTATTTAAATATAACTTCTTTTTTTTTTTTTTTTTTACAGTCAACTTTTTCTTGTTAACACCTGGCCTCCGTCATCACAAGATAACTCAAAAGTATTTACAGCCCATTTTTAACCGTTTTAAATCAGGAAACAAAGATAAATCCAACTAACTGAAACATCTTTGTGTAATGAAAAATATCAAACAACGAATCAAGTTAACAACACCAATCTCAGTTTCTGGTACCTAGTTTAGTTTTTCCTATATCAGGGGGAACATAATTGTATTGCAAATATTACTTGAATAAAAAAACACATTTTAGTGAAGCTTATTTGTTCATCCCATCAGATGTACTGAATGATAAAGTTTATTGTTCTCATTACATATAATACATCTTTTTCATAAATTTCAAGTTTGTTATGCTTTGAAAAACTATAACAATATATAGCTAAAAGTTACTGGAATATTTTACTTACTTATTTATCTTTTTAGGCCAGCTTTAAAAAAAAATATTGAACTAGTAGTGTTGACCTTGGTTTGTTTGCTGTATAATGCCAGACTTGATTTTTAGTATTATGTCGGACATTTGGTAAATGCATCCTGCATTCAATGTTGATTTTATATATAGTCTGACATTCAGTGTTGGTTTTCACATTATTTTTCAGTTTGTTGTTGAAAGAAAATGTTTCATAGTTACCAAAGACAAAATAAAAGCATGGCCTTATTTCAATTGCATTAACTGTGTATGAATTTACTGTGTACCTGCATTGTGACTAAACATTAGACTATTTTCTTTTAAACTTTGTTTATTGAGGCGAAAACTGAACACAATGCAGCAGTAAACTGCTGTCAACATTTAGGTTTACATTGCCAAAAAATGCAACAACGTAGATCATAAATATATTTTTGTATCTTGTATACCACTTTAGTTTTAGCCATCTTTAATTCTGATTTCCTTTATAAATTATGTACCTGAACATTTTATTATATCTTGCTACCATAGTGTACAGGTTAGCCCTATTACCTTGGCAACTCAGTGTAAATATACTTATATAGCCACTTGATTTTTGAATGTTGCATCACTTCAAGGTTACTAACCTGAAGGTGATGGATTAATTTAATGTTATGTTAATTTTTGCATTGGATTTTTTCTTTATAACAGACAATTAAAGAGCAGTTGGACTCTATGAAGTAATTTGTTGTTAGTTTTTTTTAACAAGAAAGGATTGGTCACGACAAAACACAAACAATGAAGTCTTCTTAATTACACCATTTCTAGTTGGTGGCTGTTAAGTGGGAGCATTCTAATACAGTGTCACTGTTGAAACAATTTGTTCACAAAGATGTGTTTTTGATGCATTTTTAAGAATAAGATTTTTAATTAATGCTTTCAGGTTTTGTGGCACTGCAAAAAAAAAGTTTTAAACGTTTGTTTCAAAGTTGTTTTGATTCATCTAATTAAAAAAAAGAGCCTTTGTCTTTCCTCTACATTTTCAGATAGTAATCACACAAAGTTAATTTATTTACCATACTAGAAATGTACATTGTCTAAGTTCCAAATCATTTCTTTAGTTTTTATAATAATGAACAGAAGCTAAGAACACTAACTTTACAGACAATAGTGAAAGCTGCATATTAATGGGCTTTTAATGCCATGAGTTACAAGAGTACTTAATTTTCTGTTTGATGAAGTGTTTACACTTTATAAAACGAGAGAAAAAAAATCCATTATTGAATATCTGTGCTCATTTTTTAACATGGTTTAACAGAAATGTATAAAAGTCTGCAGCCAACACTGGTAAATACATGTACTCAGAAGTGAATTAGTTAATTTATTTATTTTTTTTACTTAAAAAGTGACCACTTAAAACTAAAGATTCTTTCGTTGAAAAAGAATGAACATCAAATGTCATTTTATAGTTTTATTTGAAGAATCCAATGTAACATTCATTAATAAAAATATTCATACAAATATTTTTTACCTTGTGTGTTTATGTACCCAGTATTTCAGGAAACAAAATTATTTATTAAATAAGGTTGTTTGTATGGTTCGGTATAATTCTGTTATCCACCTCAGCATTCTGTGATTCAGCCGCCAGCTATTTTAGCATCTCTACCACCCATGCAAATTTAAAAGGAAAAAAATATTTTATCTCCTCTTGCTAATTTCTCACATTATTGGAATACTCAATAGTATAGAGCTCAATCAAATCTATTTTAACCTTTTAATGAACTATAATTTAAATATATCAACACACTTTGTTAGTTGTGATAAATTAAAAACATCACCAACCAAACTTTTGAGAGGATCAATGAAGTTTATTATAAAAATTATAACCACTAAATTGTGCACACGCTTACAAGTAAGTAATATGATAGACTTGCCAGCTTGAACTTATTAGCAGCCACATAATACATTTGGCTTGAATAGGAAACTATTTTATCAACAATAAATTATTCCAGGAAACAACAATCTCTCGACCAATATATCTTTAACTACGTTAAAAATCAAAGTTCACAAAAAGATCTGTTATTCATTGTATTGTAAGAAAATATAAAACAATGATTTTAAAAAGGAATGTTTTTTTTTTTTAATTAGTTTTAAAATCTTATCTTTAGTCTGTACAAGTTACAAACACACCCAAGTTTGGCATTCTAATATTTTTCAATGAGTAATAGGCTCATAATTGAAACCTTTTTTCTATGCCATTATCTTTATTAAGTGAAAACTAATCATAACACACAGAAAACAAAAAAAAAAAAAAGTCAATTATTACATTGGCTTTGAAGTCAAGTAAAAAGATGTCCCATTCTTCTAGTGGATCGAACCAAAACAGCTGCCCTTGATTTGAGACTATCAAACAGAGCAAGAGCAAGTATCAGCCTGAAACAATCAAAAAGAAATGAACTTAACTTTATGTTAATTTTAGAGTCAAAAGATTTTTTTAAGTTGACAATAAGAATTGTGTCAATGAATATAATCAAGTCATTTTTTTAAAAAACATGCTTGGTTTTTTTTTTTTGCCAAAATTTTTTTAAAAACATGCTTGGTCTTTTTTTTTTATGGTTATGTTTGTTGTTTTGGTAGTAAAGTTTTATAAAGGATAATTACTTTAAGCTTGCATAGTTTTAACTATATTAAGTACCAAATTTAATTTTTTAAAATTAAGCTTTCATGTTACAATCAGTAGTTCTGAAAGAAAATTTACTCAGGACTATCTTTGGTGTCTGAGTGCATTTCTCAAGACCAACCAGACACCAGAGGCACTGGATTTATTTTATACAATTAGATACCATTACTAATTGACTTCTTTAATAAACTATAGCACAGTCATTTGTGTAAATTAGCAAAATATTGCCTTTTATCATAAAATAATAGTTTAAAAATATCCTTTTTTTGATAATTCAACCCCGACAATAACTTTGACCAACATGACTTTTTATTGTAATGTTTCTCTCACTTATATGCTTTGTAGCTAAAAAAAAAAGGTTCATTTTACAAGAAAAAAAAACCCTAATTCACAAAAGTATCCCCCACCTCACTAAAGAATAAAGCAACATCAATAATTAAATTAAAAATCTTAACAAAAAAAAAACAACAAAAGATGTTTAATAATAATAAATGAAAATAGTCGGTGCCATCAACTGGAAAACAGAAATTGTACACAATGAAATTGAAGCTTCCTCTATCCAGGCAGCTGGAAATCAAATATAAACATTATTATACCATATTAGTTCACTTTAAACAATACACACATAACAAGAGACTAATGGGTAGTTCAAATCAGGTAGTTTCTACCATATGTGGCTCATTCTCCAATTCAAAACTGGAAACAAATATATTTTTAGAACAATTTTGAAGAAGCTGAAATACAAAATGTATCTTTTTTTTTCTACCATTATTAATTTATGGGTCATTATGAGCCACAAAAAAAATCTACTACCACAATAAAATACCTGAACAATTTAAGTGTGAAACGATGCTATATGTCAATTGATTGCTGTTCCCTTGCTGGCAATCCTTAGGTTGGCATCGGCTCAACAATCAGTAACTTCACCAAATTTGTATCATCGCTTCAGGGATAAGAAAGTCATGTATGCATAAACATTGAGTTATGATCATATCACACTCGTTTTATCATTTAGTTTTTCAATGTTAACCTTGAAAATTCTCAGTTGTATGTTTCTGAGAAGTTTAAACACAACAAATTTCAACTAGCATCTTTTTGCAAATTGCAGACTTAAAAAACAGATGACCTTCCCTTTTCTCATGACTATAGATGATAGATGCATAAAAATAAGTTCCAAAATTACAATTAAACCTAACCATCAAGGTTGAGTTAATATGTACAAGAGAGAGACATTTTCCTAAATATAAATCTTATTTATTTTTAATTTCATCTAGGAAACAAAACATGCTTTTTAAAAGTAGACTGACTTTTTTTTAATCAACACACAAAATATTACTCTCGACTTAAAAGGGAAGGAAAGCATTTCAAAATTTCTTTACAACTAGAGCTATGTATTCGATTTTCTTAAACGTACCGTACTAAAAAATATTGAATAAAAACTGTTTTAAAAATATAACTTAACATTTTTTAAACACATTATAAGTTTTCGTTGAAAAAAATAATTAAGTTGTGTGTAATTAATTAATTTTTAGAAATCAAAAAGTTTGTAAACTAACCTTAAAAAATGATCCACACTTAAAAGGTTCTGTGTGTACCATCTTGTTTTGTTTTATTTCACACTATTATACTGATTAGTCTAAAACATTACAAATAAAATTACCTACAAAAACTTTGGGACTTGTACAGCAGGTAAAATGTTTAAGACAAAATATTATTTCAATATGTCAAAACGTGGTTCTATCACTTAAGAAAGTATTAAATCTTAACTTCAAAACAAATATTTTTACACATTTTTAAATACATTCAACACTAACAAATAAGCAGTGATATGACTTCAACAATAACAAAATGTCTGTTGACTGCATAACCTAGTCAATCAATTAATTTTCATGATACCGGATTAATCTTAGATTTAAAAAAAAAAAGAACTAACTTTTCTTTCATAAAATAAGTAAAATTTAAACTTTTTTTCTTCTGCTGTGTTCAATAAAATACAGTTTTAAAGCATTAATTATAGAATTTATATTTTTAATTTTAGAGTTAATATTTGTTCATTATTAGGATGTTTTTTTTTTCTTTTTCAAAGAGAAATTTAAAAAAGAAATTATTCACTTTGTAAATATTAACATAGGTATTTTATGTACAGTAATGCAGCATTAAAAAGACATGAAAATATGCTAAGGAAAAATCAAAATTATCTTTGTCCATGATAAAAATAGAAAATATACAGTCAGATAGAACAGTACAAAACTATAATTCAATTTTACAAATTCTTAATGCCTGCAATATGCACATGTTTAAGAGTACTGCAATTATGATCAAAATTTGACTTCAACTCAATGAATAAAACTAGTAAAAACCAATTAGCCGAAAATAGTCTAGTTTCTTGTAACTGTCAGATTAGTGACTGCACATACAAAAAGATCAATACCTATATGTATGGAAAGACAGCCCTGTACCATCATAAAGTTGTTTGCTTCCTTCTCAATGTAGACTCAAAGGAGTATAAGAAAAGTGGCACTTACCTGTTAACCCAGCTGGAAAGAAGATAACAAATCAACAACATGAGTTTCTCTCACAGATTAATGTGTTAACTTACCTGAGATCAAAATGGCATTAGGTCATTCATCGATTTTAGTGTCACCTTCACTAGTTATGGCTCCTTCCTCTAATTTGTAAAGGCCCTCCTTCATGTCTCCACTCTCTGTAACTTTAGTTGACTCTTGTGGAGTATTCTCAATGAACTCTGCATTCTCGTCTACAGCTTCTGACTGGCCATTACCTATAAATCAAATAACAGGTTAAAAACAAAGAAAACCAAAAATTGTAAACATTTAGTGCTACATACACTAGAAATAGTAGGAAAGATAAAATTGCACCTAGACTTTTGTGGTCATCAATGTTTTTCTCTTCAACAATGGTAGAGGTCTTGTCTTCTTTCTGGTGACTCTCAGAGGATTTCCTTTCTCTTTCTTCTCTTTTTTTATCTGACGAGCTACTGCTTTTACTTTCTCGCTCATCTCTTCTAGTTTTTCTGTCTCTCGACCGAGATCTCTCCCTGCTTCTAGACTGACGCTCACGTGATCTTCTATACCCAGATCTTCTGTCACGGCTCGAAGATCGTCTAGATGGCTTACGATTTCTACTTGAACTTCTGCTACGTCTGCGCCTACAAAATATCATAAAGAAATAATGTGATATTCATAACTCTAAAACACAAAGACAATAAGAAAAGTTAAGTATACCCTGCTTTATGTATTTACCTATCTCTGCTCCTACTTCTCATGCTTCTCCTTCTATTACGACTTGAGCTTCGCCTCCTCCTCCGATCACGACTGCGAGATCTTCGTCTGTCTCGACTCCTGGACTTACTACGCCGTCTTCTCTCTCTCTCCCTTTCTCTTTCTTTCTCACGCTCCCGTTCTTTTAGTCTCCTCTCTTCTCTCTCTCTTTGCCTTTCTTTTTCTCTTTCTTCTCTTTCTTGCTTTAACTTTGCCTCGGTTGCCTCTCGAGCTTCTAGTTCAGCTCTTGCCTTTTGCTTTTTAAAATAAATAAAAAAATATCTTTTTAAAATAAATAAAAAAAATATCTTTTTAAAATAAATAAAAAAATATCTTTTTAAAATAAATAAAAAAAGATCTGAGACAATGCACTAAAAAGTCAGCAATTCAAGAAAACTTGTTGAACTCACTGAAATGAGTATTATAATCAAGATAGCAAGGAATTATGAACAAGTTGTTCTGATATATTAAGAAAGAAAGAAATTATGAAAAGTACAGATGAATGCCAACAGAACTCCTGACTGACACGTTTTTTATAGCAATATTTATTGTTAAATTTAATTGCCAACAAAATGATCGGCAATTATAAATTAAATCAATTGCTATTAAGCATATCACAGCTATAAAATATCAATGTCTATTGATTACGATTTAAAAATTACTTGTATTTACTTTTTTGTTTACGAATAAGTGCACCAATTTCTTTTGAGCATAAAAATCAACATACATTGCAGACCTTGAAAAGATGGACTAGCAGCTAGGAGGTGAAAGCCAGAGTCATTTGGAAGCTGATATAGACAGAAGACCATCTTCTCCAACAAGAAGGATAGACCCCACCCTTCTCACGCATCCAACATCACAGACAAGGCGCAGAGATTCAGATGCAGATGCTGACCAGATGTGGAGACAGCTGTAGAAACCCAGAACAAAAAGGCCTAGAGGAAGATAGCAGGTGGCTTATACCCCAGGTAGTACTGCCATCAAAGATGACATTTTATCATGTTGAATATAAAATTAAGTCTAAAACAAAGCTGGTCAATCAAGCAAAAGCATCTTCAATTTTTTTTTTTGGGTTTGAGGTACAGTTACCAACATTATCATTCTTTTATATTGCTAGCATCTGGATTGGGCATTTATTTAGCTTTACTAAGATTTATAATTACATGCGACGACAAAACAATACTCTTGCCTATTTTACCTTTCGTTTTTCTACCTCCGCCCTGACTTGAGCATAGCCAGCATGCTGTTTGCCCATCAGATGCTCATCCTGCCTCTGAGGGGCATCTCCCACAATTAAAAATGCACCACACACTTCACAGACTTCCATCTGTTTCATCATGGGAACATCATCTTGGGCAGGCTAGGCAGACAAAGAACAAAAAAATAATAATTATAACAACTTAACTTGGATTTTATTAATCCCACAGTAGCATAATTCAACAGCTCTTTATTCAAAATCATCTGTGTACCATTTGGACTATATTTTGCTAGATTTGAGACTTCAGGAGCTCAAGGTAGTTTTTATGTACGCCATTTTTTTTTTTTTTTATTGACCATACAATTAGAGGGGAAAAAAATAGCCTGCCTTGAATATGTGAAAGCCTAATAGACTAGTAGGAATTTTAAATGATTTGTATTTTTTGTGTAAAGTATTCAAGTGTAAAAAAACAACAACAACGCTAGCCAGTATCATTCACAATAACCATGGCTTTAGAGTTGTTGCACTTTTTTGTGTCTGAATAATAATTACATTTGATACTAAAACTAAGTTTAAATGACAAGCAAGTTGAGCCTATGTTATAAATAATCAATTATTGCATTGCTGCTAATTGTCATGCAATTACTATTATATTTTTTTGCTAATGCCAATTAAGTTTCTTTGAGAGAGTAAAATTGATGAGTGGTTCTAGATCTGATTTGCAAGTTACATATACTGCAAATCAAAGTTAAAATGAATATATATATATATTTAGAAATTGTTAAGTTTATTAATGGTTTGTTTGTTTGATACTTGGCACATTTGCACAATCTAGGCCATTTCGTGCCCATCTATTAATGGAAAGGAATCAAAATAAAAAAAACTTTTTTTCTTAGTATGTGTTCGTAGCATGCATTGATTATAACTTATAAAAAAAAAAACTGAATTGAGGACAAAGAAATGACACAGCCAACTAATACAAACTTATAGACCAACTGAAGAGTTTTTTTTTCAAAATTGATATAGCGATTGATTTAGATAGTAGATAGCATTAAAGTTAGTTCCTAAAAATTTGAGAATTTAGAAAAGTGTATTTATATTAGAAAAAGTAATTTGAAAGTGTAAAAAATAACAAGATTTGAAAATCAGCTTCAATGGCCCAAAGTGGAAGCGACATAGTGTAATGGGCTGAGAAAATGTAAATAAAAATAGACATGGCTGGATATGTTATTGATAGCGATTCAGACAATATACATATCTAGATCTAGCTGTCAAACAATTTTAAATGATACTTATGATGCGATGGACCAAAATGAACATAGAAGAGAGCACCTGGTTGCATGCGGCCTCCGAACGAGATAGCTGGAGGTCAATCACGAAGGCTGCTGGATACACATTTGAGACCAAAAGAAAATCTGCTGCAGAGGACAAAAGCAGATGGCAAAAAGAAAATCCAAATCGACCACCTGCGGACAATGGTTATGCTTGCCCTGGATGTGGCAAGTGTGTAGGTCACTGCTGAGGCTGCGCAGCATTGGGAAATAATGCATTCCTCACTAATCTTCGGACTCGAAGACAAGTCTTATTATTATAGCCTAGGCTATAGGCGATACAAGATCTAGATAATAATAATATATAAGGTCTCATGCCTAGATCTAAAAAAAAACAAACATATATAAAACTCTATATATCCTATATTAAGTTTATATCGTCGAATGTCGATAGTCTAGATCTACTAGAGTGACTAGACTTAGAGTAGACCTAACCCCTATTTATTATGGCTATAGTATTGGCCTCCTTCAGTCGTAGAACGACTATGTTTCATCTCAGAGCACACTTCCTTATGTGGCTGTGGAGCCCTATTTTGGAGAGACACTTCCGTCCACAAATAGCACAGGTTAAGGTGGCTTTTGCTTTGGTGGTAGAGGAGCAGGCCATTTTTCGGATTGTACGTTTTTCTTCCTGAGCTGAGACCCAAGTTCTTTCACTGTCCATAGCTTTCTTGGTCACTGTCTCTCTCCATCTGGTGCGGTCTAGAGCTATGTCTTCCCAATTGTCAGTATTGATGTTCACTGATTTGAGGTCCTGTTTTATTACATCTAAGTAATAGAGTTGGGGGCGACCAGTTTTTCTTGTGCCAGTCGTGAGTTGTTCATAGAGGATGACTTTTGGGATGCACTTGTCCTCCATTCGACGAACATGCCCAAGCCAGAGCAAACGGCGTTGTCTCAGGGCTGTTAAGATGCTGGGAATACCTGATTGTGCAAGGATCTCAGTATTGCACACTTTTTCTTTCCATGTGACTTTCAAGATCCTAGGGAGACATCTCAAATGGAATGAGTTCAGTTTTCTCTCTTTCTTGCTTTGCGTAGGTCCATGATTCACTGCCATACAGCAGTGTACTCATAACGCATGCCTTGTAGACTTCCATTTTGGTCACCATAGTTAGCTTCTGGTTTTCCCAAACTCTTGGCCTGAGTCTAGCGAAGGTTCCCTATGCGTTTTTTTTATCTCCTCTTCTAGAGACAGGTCATCTTTACTTGTGGATCCCAGATAGCAGAATTCGTTTAAGGCATCCAGCTTGTTATCATCTATGAGGATGGAGGGTGGTGCTGTAGCAGGTGGTCCAATAACATTTGTTTCCTTTGTGCTAATAGTCAAGCCATATTCTTTACAGGCCTGAGAGAAGCGGGACATTAGTGACTGAAGTTCCTCTTGCGTGTGTGCCACTACCGCTGCGTCATCCATGAGTAACATACCTCTTACGAGAGTGGTTCTGATTTTAGTTTTGGCCCTCAGTCTGGCAATATTTAGGAATTTGCCATCAAATCTGGAATAGAGATAGATGCCTTCGGTGGATTTGTCAAATGCGTTGTGGATTAGCAGTGAAAATAGTATTCCAAAGAGGGTTGGGGTCAGGACACATCCTTTTTTAACTCCGCTGTTTATACTGAAATTTTTGGAGCTGGCACTGTTGAATTGCACTGTACCCATCATATTTTGGTGGAAAGATATGGTTACATTTTGTAGCTTGGGTGGACAGCCTATTATCTGTAAAATTTTAAAGAGGCCATCTCTGCTGACTAGATCGAAGGCCTTTGTCAGGTCAATGAACCCAATATACAAAGGCATCCTCTGTTCTATGCACTTTTCCTGGAGTTGGCAGATGGAGAAAATCATGCCAATCGTGGATCTCCCTGAGCGAAAGCCGCATTGTGATTCTGGATAGACCCTATCAGCAAGTTTTTGTAGCCAGGGAAGTATCACTCGAGCAAAGACTTTGCCTACAATACTTAGGAGGGAGATTCCACTGTAATTGCAGTCACTTCTGTCACCTTTGTTCTTATACAGTGTATTATGGCTATGCCTGTTATAATACTAACTTTACTTACTAGTAACTAGTACAGACTAACTATTAGTATAATAAGTATATATATAATGGTATAAATATAATATAATTATATATAATAGAGATCTAGTATCACCTATAGTCCTATTACCTAGCTAGTTGTAGAGCCTATCTAGCCCTAGTCTATGGCCTAGATCTCTCTCTCTCTCTCTCTAGGCCTACCAACACTTTTACTAGTAACTCACTACATCAAAATCTAGTTTATATGACTCGACTTGTAGTAATAGTTTATAAGCTAGTAGATTTAAGTAGATCTAGAGTAATCTAGACTAGAGCGTAGCTTAGTCAATTGAACAAATAGGCCTCCTATGTTAAGTCTAAGCCCAGTCGCCAACATTTTTTTATGTTTGAATTTGTATATCTCTGTAATAGTTAAACCTAGTGTCCTAGCATAAAGATTATTCATAGATATAATATCTATTAGTTAAGATCTAGACCTAAAGCCTAATCTAAATCTATATAGAATATATAATAAATCTAATATAGCCCTTTACTAGCCTTTACTATACTTATTAATTAGACTTTATATATATATATATATATATAAAAAATAATTAGTCATCATTTATATTGTTAATATTAAATACAAATCTATATACACATATGACATATCGTTAAGTCTTATATATATATATATATATTAGATTGCCTAGACCTAGAGTAGAGTAATTTATTATTATTAAGAACAATAAGAGTTAGATGTTAGATCAGATAATCAGTATAACATATTTTTAACCACTAGTTTTATATATATATAAGTATATAAGTATAAATATTAATTAATAACATTTTTAAAAGATCTATTTTACAGAAAACATTTATGGCATGTGGCATACAGACAAGTTTACTAGATGGATCTTTCATCATTTTGGAAGAACAAGAAAAGTTAATATTCCCTTTTTGATTTGTAAACAAATCATAGAAACATTCTATAATTTTATTTAATATAATAAATACCAATAAATGTAAATACAAAATCACATTTTAATAGAGTTCTTCATTATACACAAAACATTATTTTAGTATGTACCTTTTCACTTGCTAGGTTTAGATAAAGCTTTGAATTAAGATTGAATATTATTATGTCATAGCACAAAACTCCAGCAGGATGTTAGTTAACGTCTTCGCTGGACGTGGCAAAATATCTAATTTGCTAAATATGTAGTTTGCGTTGCCAGGGAATATACTCCATTCCTCATTAATCTTTTGATTCAAAGGCTAGCCTTATTATAACACACATTAAATTATGAATAGCTCTGCATTTTTCAATAAAATGTAGTAGGATAATCTCTTTCATATATAGTCTAAACACAATTTGAAACCTTGTTACAGTTATAGATAAACTTGACAATTAACTATCTAATAATTCTATTTCAATCAACAAATGAATCAAACGTGAGATAAATGAAAATTCTTCAATTTTTACATATAGATTTATAGAACTATTTAAGTATATAGGCCCTAATATATTTAGGTAAGTGTATAACAAAATCCATATTTCATATATTATAGAATTGGTAGATCTAGGTCTAGATTTTGCCTTATAGATTAGTTTTTAGAAATTTTGATTTAGTAGATCTAAATCAGACTACTTTTAAGTCTAGAGTCTAGGTTAAGGTTAAAGCTATTTGCTAGTGTTGTACGGGGTGTTGACTAACTAGATTTAAGCTAAATATAATCGTGTAATACAATAACTACATTGAATGAGCTCTACATTGTTAATGTTTTTTTCCCCCCCATATTGGGCCTATTTAGTGACGACTAGGTTAATAATCACTAAATATCAGGTGACAGAGCCTCGCTTGGATGAATAATTTGTTAAAGAAGGATATATACCCGAAGTCATTTTGGGAATATTGTTGTAATTACGAAAATGAACGATCGGGTAAAGACTATAAATCCGAAGAGTTGCTTTTTCGTTCTGTCACTTCTCACTGTAATTGTACATGGCGATTAGAATAGAAAGTCTCCCCAACAGTAGGCCTATAGAAAACCACAGCTCACGTCTTAACGTTTTACATTAATACTTTCGCGTAAAACCATTGGGCTATTATAGGCTTGGAAGAAAGTCTTTGCAGTGTAACTTCTAAAATGGTTACTTTCTGACATTTAATATTGCAATTAATATATATTCATTATGGCTCTGAGACATGGACACTTTACAGAAAACAACTAAGACTTCTAGAGTGCTTTCACCAAAGATGCTTGCGCTCTGTCATGGACATACGGTGGCAGGACCGCACTACAAACTGTGATGTCCTTGCCAACGCTGATATGGACAGTATAGAGGGACTTCTTATGGTCCGACAGTTGCACTGGGTATGGCACGTATCCCGTATGGGAGACGAACGTATGCCAAAGGCAGTCTTTTTTTGGTGAGCTAAAAGGTGGTCGACGTAACAGAGGCGCCCCACGGAAACGCTTCAAAGACCAGCTAAGGTGCCAACTTTCCTTGGCTGACATAGAAGAGAGCACCTGGTTGTATGCGGCCTCCGAACGAGACAGCTGGAGGTCACTCATGAAGGCCGCGGGATACACATTTGAGACCAAAAGAAAATTTGGACAAATGCAGACGGCAAAAAGAAAATCTAAATCGACCACTTGTGGACAATGGTTATGCTTGCCCTGGATGTGGCAAAGTATGTAGGTCACAGCTGGGGCTGCGCAGCCACAGTAAATACTGCATTCATCACTAATCTTCGGACTCGAAGACAAGCCTTATTATTATGGCTTTAGTAAGAATCATCAAGTGATGCAAAATCTACGTTATAGTGTAAAGCATGTACCTATTAACAAATTAAAATCGCGCATTTTTCCCTAAGAGACTTAAAAACATCACTTTAGTATTCTAAAGAAGCGTTATTGTGAGGCATCTCTGTTACTCCGACAACCTTGCAGCTTTACTAAAAAAAAAAGATTGCCAAAAATATATTCGTCCCCCATACGGACTGTCGTATTATAAGAAGTTCATACCATTTTGAAATAATATCGCTGTTTGTATTGCGGTCTTTGGTAAAGTCGTTTAAGAAGTCTTAGTTGCTTTCTATAAAGTACTCATGTCTCAGATCCACATAGAGGGGTTGAGAGAATCACTGGTTGACACTGATTTTTGCAGACAGGCGGAGCGATTTATTTCGCCACACTCTCGCTTGGAGGCGTCCAAAAGCACGACTATCCCTGATCACATATCAACCTCTCTTTAAACCAATGCGTCATTTGATACTATGCTTCCCAGATAATGTGAAGTTATCTACCACCTCAAGGGATGTCTATGCGCGGTGATCTTTGAGCTGAGTAAGTTTTATTGGGTGACTTCTGGAACATGACTTCTGTTTTATTGAAGTTTATAGGTTAACCAAAAAAAAAAGCAGCAGCATGATGAAAATTCGTTGACCGCGAGCTGGATATCATCAGGGCCAGGCTTAGGCCTATGCTGCCGCAGTGGACTCCGAAGGTTCTAAAGCCCTGCGCTAATTCTAGTTGTAAATTATTTAATTAAACCATTATAATTTATAATAGGATTCCCGTGGTCTCCTTGTTTTCAAAGAGCTCCTGGAAATCTCATGAAACTCATAAAAATGGCCTTAAAAAGACAAAATTGTCATCTTGGGGTGTCAATCAATATGGTAAACGCCAGTCCTACGCTAGATATAAAAAAACGGCATAGTCAGCTTTCATTTAATAAAAATGTAATGCAAAGACGAATTTATTTTCTAATACAAAATCTTTATTTTCACTTATTATTCTTATCCCTACCTTTACTGGTTGGCGCGCAATCCATTTCACATAGGGCCCCGCAAATGTTAGGGCCGGCCCTGGTTGTGCAAGTAAGGCAAAGATAAGCTGTGTTATGACCATTTCCTATGTTTTGGTATGGGACAGTAGACTTCGAAGCTTAAACACATTGCAATAATTCACCAGCAAAATAATAACATATATATTAACCAATGACTTAAATTCTGCCAAGTCACTGGTTTTCCTTGCTAGCTCAGGCAACCCATTCCATGCTCTAATAACACTAGGGAAGAAGGAGCATTTGTACAAATTTGTCCTAGCATATGGTATGAGGAACGTGCCTTTATCTTTGTGTCTTTCAGAGTATTTTATTAAATATTGTTTTTGTATTTGAAGATTATGGTTCAGTGTTTCATGTATAATTGCTACTTTACTTTTGAGTCTTCTGTCCTGAAGGCTTTCTAAATTTAGTTATTTTACTAAAGGTGTTACTCTAGTCAAATGTTATGAATCTCACTGCTCTATTTTGTGTCTGTTCTAGTTTCTTAATGTTTTCTTGAATTGAGGGGTACCAAACAGAGAATGCATATTCTATTATTGGCCTAACCAAGGTTAAATATAAATAACATTTTAGTTTAATGTTCTTATTTGATTTATAGAAATTTCCTTTAAGCCTTATGAACCTAAAAAAATGTAGATAGATAGATAGTAAAGTAAAAAAAAAAGTGACCAAAAAAAAACAACTTACAGTTTCAAGTTGGCGTCTTTCTTCTTTCAACTGATCTGCTAGTTTCATGACACCTTGAGCTTCTTCTACTTTTCCTTCACACCCCAATTCCTCAGCCTAAACAAAAGTGTTATAATTACATACATTGGTCAGTTTAAGCTTCAACACTTTAGTTTGAACAAAATATAAGTAGGTATTAAACACTGAATGGCATTAATCATATAAAGAAAACTTAAGTTATATAGGAATAGAAATATATTTATATATATATACACATACACAAAGTGCTTTTGTTGTAAAACAATAGGTAAAACTCAGTGATGGATTGCCCAACTTTAAGCTACTAATAAATTAATACAAAATGTTAAAATACAAGAAAAGTTATAATTTTTTTCCCCACATTGGAATAGGTGCCGGTATGCCATACCTGTGCGTACCGTCACAAAAGCACTGTGTGTATATATATATATATATACATATATATATATATATATATATGGCTCCTTCTGTCTCGTAAGACAATGGATGCGCCCAGATGAGTCACTGGCTTTGGTTACATCTTGAGACGGGGCAGAATCTGGAGTGGCTGATCAAGCCAATTCTGGATCGGCAGAGTTTGCCAAAGTTTGAGCATTTATATTCATCTGTCCTAGGGCTCACTGACAGGGCAGCTTTCTTTTTCTTTCTCTTGACCGATGCAGCTTCATTTCTTTTGCATTCAGCAAAGTTCGTACCAGCACGTACACTCTGTCTCCATGCTATCCGGTCTTGGGCTATATCTTCCCACATACTTTGGTCGATGCCCATGGCTCTCATGTCTCGCTTGCAGACATCTCTGTAAGTTAGTCTTGGGCGGCCCTTGGGTCTGGCTCCCTCTGCTAGCTCAGCGTACAGGATGTCTATAGGGATTCTTCCATCTGGCATGCGAGTGACATGACCTGAATGCAGGCATTGTAGACAAGGATTTTTTTTGCCGTGGTCAATTTGGTATTTTCCCACACACGCTTAGAGAGTTTTGCCATTGCTACAGAAGCCTTCCCTATTCTTTTGGTCAACTCAGTGCCTAAGTTTAGGTTGCTGGCTATTGTTGCTCCCAAGTATGTGAATTCCTGCACCACCGTAAGTGTGTGATTTCCAACGTATATCACTGGTATTTATGCAACATCTTTGTGCAATGATTTCAGTCTTGGAGAGGCTAATTGTGAGGCCAAACTCTTGACAAGCAGCTGCCAGTGCATTCACAAGCCTCTGTAATCCTTCTTGTGAATGAGATATTAGTGCGGCATCGTCTGCGAACAGCAGTTCTCTAATCAACATACGCCGTCTCTTCGTTTTATCTTTAAGGCGTGCCAGATTAAATAGCTTTCCATCGGATCTACTGTGGATATATATTCCATCTTCCAGGAATTTGAATGCGCTGGTGAGTACAACTGAAAAGAAGATGCAGAATAGTGTTGGAGCCAGAACACATCCTTGTTTTACTCTGCTCTTGATGGAGAATGGCCTAGAGGCAGAGCTGTAGAACTGTACGGTGCCCTGCATGTTTTTATGAAAAGCTGACACTAGTTTCTGTAGCTTGTTTGGACAGCTGATTCTCTCTAATATATATATATATATGGATTTTGTCCCCTTATTACATTTTGACTCACTTCCTATTCTCATATCAAGTTGAAATTTTGCATAATTATTCATAGTTGATAACAATACACAAATCAATATAAAAATTGTTCTGTGTTTTCAGTGAATTGTTTCCAACTTTATAACCTAAAAATGTAACTTCTGATTTTGCTAATTCAACTTTGCTTGGTTTTACAGTAAATCCATTGTCTTTCAACTGTTGGAAGATTTCTTTGAATCCTTTAATATGATCTTCCCATGTATTATGAAACACACATATGTCATCAATATAGGACACTGTGTCTTTTCTTTGTCCGAACATCCTATGAATCGCACGGTTAAAAGTACTGCTAGCATTTACTAAACCAAATAGCATGTAATTATATTGAAAAAGGCCAAAAGCTGTAGTAAAAGCTGTGTATTGTTTGGAATCCTGTTACATAGGTATCTGATAATATCCTCTTGTCAAATCGAGTTTCGTAAAATACTTAGCTCCAGAAAACTGTGACATTACATCCTCTGGATTAGGCATTGGATATGAATCAAGGCATGTTATTTTATTCAACTGTCGAAAGTCTACACACATTCTTGACGATGATGACTGAGAACGTTTTACTAGCACTATTGGAGCAGCATAAGGTGAATTCGAGTGTTCAATTATGCCTTGTTCTAAAAGATCATTGATTTCTTTCTGAAGGAAATCTATAATGAATAGATAGTGGATATGGACGTGACTTGGTAGGTTTGTCACTTGTCAATTTGATTTCATGATTTATAATGGTTGTTTTACCTGGAAAATCTGTAAATATATCAGCATATTCTTGGAGTAGATTCGTTTTTCGAGTAGATCCTTTTTCCTCTGTGATGATAAATTGTCCAGTTTGACAGCATGCCAGGTTTCAGTCTGTCTAGAAGTTGTAGTTGGTGCTATTAATTCATTCATATCCTCATTTTCTTCTGGAATAATTGCTAAGCATGAAACATGTGTTTCAAGTTCTTCATCTTCTTCTTCTGTATCAGTGGCTTCATTGTATTTTTGTAGCATGTTGATATGAAACACTTTGTTTCTGTTATTGATATAGATTTCATAATCTACATCTGTGACTTTTCTCAAAATAGTAAATGGACCTTGCCATTTAATAAAGAACTTATTTTTCTTATCAGGCGATAATAATTTAACTTTGTCTCCTGGTTCAAAGTATCTAAGTTTTCTTTTTTCTTCTTTCAATTTCAATGTTGTCTTAAGCTTCTTGAGTTTTTTCATGTGGCTTTATGAATGTAATGTATCAAAACCATGTTGAAATGTTTTCTTTTCTGATTTATCTTGATTTGACTTTGACATTGATTCATTCGAAACAAATATGTTCGCATCTGTATTTGGTTGACTTTCTTTGTAAGTACTTATATTACTTTTTCGTTCGTTGCTTTTGAACCTTTGTCTTATTATTGTTCATTTGACAAACTTGACATTTACTAACATGTTTCTTAACATCTTTAGTAATACCTGGTCAGTAAAAATCTTTAAGTATTCTTTTCTTGGTCTTAGTAACTCCCATATGTCCAGCAAATGGTACATTGTGACTTGTATTAATAATGGTCTTTCTGTATACTTTTGGAACTACAATTTGCTCAACAGTTTTATTTTTGTATTGACTGTTCTTCATAAGTACTCCTTCTTTAAAATAAGGATCATTATTTTCTTGTGGATTGATGTTCGATTGAGCCTTTTTGAACATTTTAAATAATGTTTCATCATTTTTCTGTTCAACTTTAAATTCCTCACTATGAAATTGTTCAAGTTCATTTGTCTGTAGATGCGAATGGTTTGCCTTCTATCATTTTTATTTTCTTGAACAACTTTATCAGAATTCTTGTGTTCAATATGTTCAGTTTCAAGTCTTTCCTTTTCTTTTTGCATTGACCTTGTAACTACTACATTGCATTCTTGACTCATTTTTATTGTATTGTTCCATTCAAAGATCTTGTGTAGTACAGTCACGTACTCCCTGTATATTACCAACTATGAGATCAACAGGTAGATTTGAGCTACTAATGCTTCTACATGTCCACGGAAAAATGTAGTCCTAATATGTATCAAAGCTTCTGGTATTTACTTACAGTACCATTGAAAGCAGTGGCTTCGATTTCATTGCCTGTATATTGATTTGATCTCACAAAATTTGCACGTATAACAACTGAAGTGCTACCTGTGTCTCGTAACACCTGTACTCTTTGAGAACCGACTAATCCAGGATAAAACTAAAGTCCTTGTGATTTAGTGATAACAGTCATTGTTGAGTGAGTGCCTTCGAGTTTTGGTAAAAACCTGTTTCTTATTTCCATATGTTGAATTCTTTACATTTAGTGATCTGCTTTGCGTATATGCTTGATCATTAGATCTGTCACTGATATTAGTTTGTTTCTTTCTGCAATCCTTTGCTAAATGTCCTTTCATGTGACAAAAAACTGCACTCTATGACCTTCACTCTACACTGTGAGGCGAAATGACCTCTAGTATTGCATTTATAACATATTTAAGTTTTGTCTGTCTGAAAAGATGGCAATGGTCTGTTGTCTCTTGAAAAGCAAATAAAATTCTCATCAGTTGCTGATCTAATTTGCTTACTTGGATAAGCAGTTTTGTATTGACGTATTATTGTTGTCAGGGCATGTAGATCTTTAGGATTTCTCTCGATTATGAAGGATTGAATATCTTCTGCATATGCGTGAGTAATGGTATCAATTAATATATGGTCTCTTAATGCTTCATATGTTCTATCAATATTGGCTAAAGATATCCACCTATCAAACCACATTACCATATCAGAGACAAACAACTGTGGATCATCTTCCTGCCTTGGTCTTTCGAAAAAAAAATTCTTGCGATAAGCATTTTGCGTAGCTCCAAACTGTCTTAGTAAAGCTTCTTTTATTTCTGCATAAGTACGCTGTTCATGAGATGGTATTTGTGCACATACATCTAATGCTTTACCCTGCAATAAAATCAAGAGATGGTGTGCATATTGGTCTTCTGGTAAGCCTGATGCTTTTGCTAACTCCTCAAACCGCATCAAATACGAATCTATATTATCTTTATTTTCTTGAAAAGGTAATATTTTAGATAAAGGTTTATACTTGTCAAAAGCATTGCTAGTAGGTAAGGTCGATTGAACCTTGTTTTTTCTTTTTTAAATTTTAACTCCTCTTCCTGAAGTTGAAGTCTGAATTTTTCCACTTCTAATCTTTTTTCTTCTGCCTCTCTATGTTTCCTTTCTTCTGCCTCTCTATGTTTCCTTTCTTCTGCCTCTCTTTCCTCTTGTCTTATTTTTCTTCTCTTAAAATTCTTTGTTTTTCTTCCTTTTTCTTCTTTTCTTCTCTATTCAATCGTCTTTCTTTATGTTTTTTTTCTTCTGCCTCTCTTTCTTCTTGTCTTCTTTTTTCTTCTCTTTCAAGTTTTCTTTCTTCTTTACGTTTTCTTTCTTCTGCCTCTTTCTTCTTAACGTTCTCTTTCTTCTTTACGTTTTCTTTCTTCTTCCTCTCTTTCTTCTTTACGTTTCTTCTCTTCTGCCTCACATTTCCTCTCGTCTTCTTTAATTTGTTTTTCACACCATTCCCACTGATGTTCTTGTGGAATACCAATGTCCTTGGCTAATTTTAAATATAATTTAAATGAGTCTGCTTGAGACGCCATAGTATTAAATTAACGATATCAGAAATGTAGGTGTTTAAATGTTCTGCCAACACTCTCATCAAGCAGAATCTAGCCAGCGAACCAGCGACTACGTTGGACAGGTAAAAAGTGAAAGAGGGCTGACCTAGTTAAATATCGATCGGTGTTTCCTTGTGAGGAATGCGAGTGGTCAGTATTTGTAAACAAACTAGTGTACAACTAGCTTTAGTAACGTTGCTTACACAGCTTAGTAGATGTAGCTTTCACAGCTTAGTAGATGTAGCTTTCACAGCTTAGTAGATGTAGCTTTCACAGCTTAGTAAATGTAGCTTTCACAGCTTAGTAAATGTAAAATGTAAGGTACTGACCTTAAAACAGATGATCTGTCTTGCAGGACGTCTTCTTTGTCAGGTATTATTATGTGACCTGTTGACTGGAAGTTTCAATCATAAAATACTTTTCGTAGCAATGAATGTACGTCTTCTTGAAGTTTTCTGAAAGAGGCTTTCTTGTAATGCTTTTTTTGAGGCTTTGTCGTTACCAGACGCTATGATTTATTCATTAGAGGCTTTTCCTTTTAAATTCGTAGAACTTGCTAGAATGTGCCGAATTTATTCTTTGAAAATGCAGTATGTGATACTTGACTTCGTCGGTGCCTTTATTTATAGATGCCTTTTTTCGTCAGGAGGTGCCAATATATGTGACGATCACACTTGCCGGGGATTATATTATCAAACTTGACAATTCAATGAAATGAAGAAAGAAACATCTCTCTGTATTTTCTTAAACCTTTAATGATACTTCTCTAACTTTCACATCAAATTAACTTCTCAACTTGACTTGATACTTCATAAATAAAACTTAAATGATACATGAAACTTCACTTAGTATAACTTCAACTTCAACTAATAAAACTTTAACTAATGGACCCGCTAATATCACAAAACTTATTACTAATCGATCGTCTAGATCTAGACTAGATGGTAGTAGATATTATCGATCTAGATCTAGTCAATCTAAATCATACTACAACTAAATTGGATCTAGATTTTAGAGTAATGTAGAGAATCATGACATAACGTAATCATCAGCCGTAATGTCTAGCTAGATCTATTCCTGTATAATAAGTTATCTAGATTCTAGATCTAGAATCCAGATCTAGATCTAGACTAGATACCTACAATGTCACTCAATGTGTTTTGAATCTATAGCACTTCGATATTTTTTTTAATATGTGATTTTTAAATAAAGAAGTAATTACTCCAAAATGCAATGAGCAAAACAAACGACTTACTTGTTCAACAAGGTCATTGATCCGTTCAGTTAGTAAAGTGATTTTTTCCTCATTTTGATTGCTGACACTGCCATTCAACTAAATATAATGAAAGCGAAAATGTTATCTGTTAAGATGGCTAAAGTTATTTTATAATAAGGTTTACTAATACTTAACATGATTTGCTAAAATTTTAACTTGTAGTACATATAGTTTATAAGCTCATTTTACAAAACAATGTCAGCATTTCCGAAACCTTCTCCTTAACGGAACATTTCGCATGTTAGAGAATTTAGCAGAACACTTTGATAATATTTAAACAGGATTATTTACTGTTTGCTTGAATAAAACAATAATAATAATTAAACCATAATCTAAATTTAGCTTTACTATCTATTTTCAATTATATATAACTATGGCGTGATGTCAAGCCTGTTTGTAGAATTGGATTTTCTTGCAACATAATAAGAAAATCCTGTATCGCACAAAAAGGTTGTAGAAAACTGAGGTAAAATAACAATAGGTTGTTTTGAAATATTGCAATAGGCCTACTCTTCAGACAAACTTGACCAGAAATCTTTTCATGATTGATCTCCGAATCTTTGTTTCAATATAGAGTTAGAATATATATCAATGCATAGTGATATTGTTATAATTTCTATTCATCACCAAGAAGAAGTAATCAAATCAAATTTTATCTTCTGCATTTACTTTATAATTAATCCACGTGTAGACCTATTCGTTAATTACTCCAATAGTTGGTGAAACACTCATTCAGGTCTCACGGAACACTAGGAACATAGTTTGGTAAACACTTCCATAAGTTAACTTACACTTCCTTGCTGACTATTTAAAGCCAGCCTTTGATGACCACGTCTAATACGTTTTTCCACATCAGTAATCAAATTTTGTAGAAAACGGATGAAGTCATCTTCATAGCCACATTTTTCAAACCTTGGACTGTTTTGATATCTGAAGATAAGTTAGTATGTACCAAGTTTAGGAGAAATAATATAAAAGTGAATCATGAATATTTAAACTCTTTGAGACAAAATTGTTAAAAAAAGAAAAAAAATTCCCCTTGAAAAATATCTGCCCATTGGGTAAGTGATGATTAATTGGCTTGTTAATGAAGACAAAAGATAAGAAGAGTGAAATGTGACCAACACTGTGACATTGTGCCCATTGAATATACGCATTCAGGGATATTCTATGCCAGATTCCATTAGGATTTAACTTCTGTACTTTTGATTTAGTGCCATGACCATTATTTTGTCAATGGTACCTATTTTAAATTCATTCCAAAATTGCATTCTAGTTAGAATTTGAAAGAAACATAGCAATTAGAAAATAAATGACAAATAAATAACTGTTTTAAATTGAACACCACTACCTTTTAATTCAAGCATTTTTTAAAATAAAAATTGAGTGTGGTACTTACTCTTTTCTGAGTGCTTCATCATGAATTTTAGTACAAGGACCTAAAAAAAAAATATATATATATTTTAAAGATCATCATACCTCTAAATGTAACTTGAAGAGCATGATAGAGTAGCCTGCTAATTGTTTGATTAAATGCTTCAATAAACAATGCTGAAAACAAATAATAAAGATACAGGAATTATCAACCCTACCAGGTGTAACTGAAAAATTATTTTACACTTGACTCCTGTAGTTTCAACCAGAACCATTAAAAAATTAACACTAAAAATGATATTTTAAAATTTGATCAGGCAGTCAAGGCATAAAGGGATTGGGATTTAAATTTAGGTCTTACATTTTTCTCCCTTTCAAAAGTAAATACACAAAACTAATACTTACCAAGATCAGCACGTGTATTGGTGAAGAGCTCATGGGGGCAAAATCCACACAGAAAGTACTTACAAACCTAAAGATATCGAATGGGAATCTTTATGTATATTTTAGACTAAAACAAAGAGCTATGACATTTTAAATTAAACACCGACACTCAGGATTAATTGTAAAACTTAGTTATCTATAATCTCTGTAAAATATAAAGAATTCAAAAAATAATAATTAACAACCAAAGATTTTTATTTACTAACTGGAAACAGCCTTGAAATTCTTCATTTATTTCCAGCCAGTATGCCAGATGTAATAAATTAGCTAGATCTTGCCTCCAAGTATATCAAGATCTAGATCAACTATTTAAAGAAGATAGAAATTACCAATGAATCTACTATGCTATAGATGTAGATATGGCACCTGAAAATGTTGAACATGCTCATAGCATGCATAATCAAAAGGGTTTTAGTGGAATAAGTTTAATTGACTAGTACAATAAAAAAAATATATAGAAATATAATATATTGTTATAACTCTGTCATGCGCACTGTCATTCAAGATAGCGCAGATGGTGCGCACTGCCAGAAACTAGACTAGGATGGATGTTTACATGAGAAGTGAGAATGACTTTGGCCCAAGTCTAGAGCAGATATGAAGATGCTGTGCTCAAGGCAGATGTCCTATGTGTTTGTCATGTCCTCTAGTAAATAAACACATATATATCTCGTTGAGTTGCCTCTCTTAAGTTATTACAATATTATATATGTTCTGTTTCTAGACAACTTTATGTACTTCTTCAACCATGACTACCTCAAGCTAAATCTATAACACAATTAAATTCTTTGCTTTCCTAGATTTCCATTCCATTCACAAATGAACATTCAGACATCATGTTTTGAAAATCTAGTCCTTTTATCATAAATCTTATCTTATTAAATAAAAATGTTATTTAAAAAAAAAGATGATTTTATGACAATTACATCCTATGTGTGTACCTAGGTCAATCTAGTCTAGTCATGTGTGTTAACTTAAACATCTAGACTTGTATATTTATATCTAAATAGATCTAGAATAATTTAGATTCTAGAGATACAAGTACAAGTGAATTATTACAATTATGATACAATGTAATGAATGTTGGAATATAAGATAACAATCATTAACAATGAGAATGTGATAGTAAGATCTAGAGTGTCTACACTAGATCTAACCTATGACGACGTGGACTATGATCTACATTTACAAGACTAAACAAAACTCATCTAGAATAATTTGAATAAATCTAGATGATAGTAGGTCTAGATTCTATTCTATATAGTTGATCTCCTTCTCTGCTAAACCCTCAACTTCACAAAAGGCCATATACTGTGACCTACCTAGATTAGATCTAGTTGACCAAAAAAAAAAAAGTGACCCCTGCGTGTCTCAGTGATTAAGACCTAATTTGGTACCTGATCGATCAAATATTGTTCCTCCCGCTACGTTTGTTTTCTGGCACTTGATGATACCATGCTTGGTACCTACCTAGGCTGATCAATTAATAATTGGGGCCAAGGAGAGACAGAATAAAAGAGAGGAATAGCAGGATTTTGCCACTCTTAAAAACATTTTTTTTCATAATTCAAAAATATTAGGTCTAACTCCGCCCCTCATTAGCACTATGTTTAACTATATTCCCTTTATTTTTATCCATTCACATTACACTTAGTTTAACATCTAAGATAAAAACAAAAGTAAGAAATTGTTACAAAAATAAATCAAAGAAATGCTCATTTCCAAGCCTTAGTTACATCCTTTTGATAAACATTTTCATCATTAAAATAGTATAGTGTTCATTAGTGCTATTAGTGTCATTGATAGTGATAAATGAATTAAGGAATATTTGGAACACCCCCATTTTTACACAGTCACAACAAAGACTATGACGTGTTTTCAGGCCTATTTGGAAGCATTTTAGATAGGCCATGTTTAGCTGATGCAGGTTTGAATCCCAGTGAAGAACTTGGGCGCCTGAGTCCACCCAGCTCTAATGGGTACCTGACATTAGTTGGGGAAAAGTAAAGGTGGTTGGTCATTGTGCTGGCCACATGACACCCTTGTAAACCGTAGATAACAGAATCAGATGACCTTTACATCATCTGCCCTGTAGACCACAAGTGGCACAAGGTCTGAAAGGGGAACTTTACTTTACTTTTTATGTTTAGCTGATACTTAAAAATTTTCTAAAAAAAATTTCCTTAACCCCGGATCTACCCTTCTACTGTCCTACAGTAGATTCTTATATCTGAACACCGACTTTCGGGAACTAGGTCAATTTTTTTTTATTTTTGAAGGTTTAACTTACAAACAAAAAACTGAAAGCAGATGCTTATTATTCAACTAAAGGACAATAAAAATAGCTGTGTTCCTTTGAATTACCACTCATAGTCAAAATTTTATTTTAAAATAAATTGGATCACTTCATGCTCCTACTCTGAACGCAGTTTTTGTGCTTTCCCTTCATTGGACACTGAGCACCGTCAATAAACACCACTATGTAATTGCTAATAAATTATATCTCTGTGAAAAATAAAAAATTATTAAGATTGTATTAAAAGAAGTAGATTCACTCCTGCAAAATGTATTTATAGTCTACCTCATATTGCCCCTCTCTCTCTCTCTATATATATATATATAAATATATATTATATTTATGTCATTTATAGTTTATTTATTTAAATACCTATATAATCTATGTGTAGAAACAGACAGAAATAAATCTATATAGATTATAGATCTATAAATTAATTATTATAATTCACTGAACGTAATATCTTCAACTAGGCTACATGTATTCTCTCTCTCTATCTCTTAATTCCCATCCATGGATCTTCTTCTTATTTTCATAATTTGGATGTTCGTTTCGTTACACCTTAACTGCCTTACCACCCTCTCCCTCCCATAGATGCTTATAATTCTTTTCATGACTCTTTCCCCCTTCCCTCCACTGCCTGTTTGATAGGTAGTGACACTACACACTTAGTGTATATCTCTCCTCACCTGGCGTGATACCTGCAGTGGGCATGGTCTCTCTGGCTTCAAATTGGCAGCCCGCACTTTTTCTTTCATTCATAAATTACTAGATATCTCAATCTAGGTCATGTTTATTCATTGAAAAAATCTTAGATTTATTAATCCCAATAATAGTTCTTATTTCGATTTTGCTGTCTCCAATAAATGAAAATGAGTTAAATTCATTATTATTCGTTGGGTCACCTCCTTTTTTAATTTTATTTAACAGCTAACAGTATGTTTTACATTTTTCGGATGTTCCTTCAGAATTGAAGATAGTTTACTTCCTAGTCCAAACCTCACACTGGACGTCGGGGGATGGGAGCGGGCAGGGTTTGAACCCGAGACACCTCGATAAATCCATGACCAGGCAGCCATCCAGTATAACAGTATAAATGTGATTGGAATGTCTTTCTAAAGATGTTTGGAAGCTTATTTTGATATGCCCATCAGCCTACGATCAAACAGGCTCATAATATAGCCCTCATCCTTATATGAGTGTGAATTGCCGGGGCAGGTTAAAACAACAGCTTTACATACATGGTTACTGAGAATCTAAAAAACTGCTATCTGCTTTGGAAAAGCGGAACAAAAATACCGGAACTTATCTAAAATTGGACATATAATGTCATATCGACATATGTATGCGCAGTCCCGAAACTTCGTTTTTAGCTCCAAACATAAAATAGGTACTTTGATTTTCTGGAATAGGTCCATTTTTTTTGTTACGGGAAACTGGTGTTACCCTGCGGCAGTATATAAGGCTGAGACAATGTGTGGTCTAGTATAATGTGGGTTTGTTCTCAAAATCATCCATAATCGGATTAATTGTGCCCATTCCTTTCACATGGATAGGATATCAGTTAATTATTTAGATCGACATCAGCGTGGTTCTATTGTTTTCATGGTCATTTCTCGTATGGCAGATAGCGTAAGTTGACTTCAAAATTTTTATATTTTTTATCGTGTGTCGTCATTGAAACTAATTACAGCGTGTAGATTAACATTAGACCTAAATATTTTCATTAGTTTTATCTCAATAAGTTGTTGCCTTGATGGCCAGTCGTAAGCTTTAAGGACGGGGTATCGTTTTCGAGAATGAAGCGATTGCGACCATTTTACCGGAAATGATGGAAACAATGATAACAATGGCCGTATCGTATTTTTCTTACATTCATTTTATTTCTAAATCCATCAACAGCGATCAATTCTTTGATCATCAATTAATTTAAAACTTTAGAAATATTATTTTGATGATAATATTTAACTTTTATGATATTATTTTCTTTATTTATCTCGCAACAAGCCTGATATTCAATCGCGATCAAGGCTGTTAAATAAAACTAGATCATAACTCCGTTATAATTATGCCTATTTAAAAATCTTTGCTATTTAATTTAAATTGTAGATCTATACATGTATATGTATAAATTTAGCAGTGGAATTAGATTTTAAATAGATCTAGGTCCAAAAAGACTGGATTCCTAAAAATCATTAAATATAATTGAGATTAGATTGGATTAGCAAGGACCCATCTTCTCAAGACGTAATTTTTTATTTTTTTTAGAATACTAGGTCTATTTAAAAGAATATTATTATTACATAATATGGTAGATCAATAGCTAAGAAAATGTTTTAAAATAACTTTTCTAAAATAAATCAAAATCTAATAAATTGTGTTAAATTATGAAAATGAAATTAATTGAAAATCAAATTAAAGACAATTATTCAATTATAAACATTTTTATTATTTTCACAGAAAACTTGATCATGGGCGTAACTGGCAGTGGTGTTCCACTAGGTGGTGAGTGTGGTGACATGATAGTCAGATGGATGGCTGCCTGGTCGTGCGGTCTGCACGCTGGATTGTTGTTTGGATTTATCGATGGTCCCGGGTTCAAACCCTGCCCGCTCCCATCCCCTGTCGTCCAGCGGGAGGTTTGGACTAGGAAGTAATTATCTTCAACTCTGAAGGAACATCCGGAACATGTAAAACAAACAAAACATACATGCCGAGGCAGGGAGCAGTAGTGGTGTAGTTAAGTTGTATTGGATGATACACTAACTTTGACGCCTGGCATCATCGCAGAGCTCAGGAAGGAGATGTGGCTGCGGTGTGACATGATTGTCCTACACACTAATGTGGCAGCAAGACAGGGATGTAATTTAATACTTTTACAGATTCTGCCACTATCATTGAGGGCGAGCAAAAAAGTTCATATTGGAAAATTATTTTCAACCTGGTGACTTATTACATCTACTTACTGTTGCCACAGTTCTATAACCAAAAAAGTTTTGTGCTAACTTCAAGCTCAGGTTTCAAAATAATGAAAAGAACAATACAATTAAATTCATGAATTTGTGCTGACAATTTTATTCATATATCTCTGAAAGTTAAAAAATTACAGCCTTTTTAACAGAAAAAAAAGTACTTTTTGTCTTTTTTTTTTTGACATGTGGTGCCTCGTCATGAAGTGTAAAATATTTTCTTGGACTTCTATGTATAATTTAAAGGTTAAATAAGTAGTAACAGATAATCAAGCATCTCTGTTTAAAATTGTATTCAATTATCTCTTACGATTCAAAATTTACAGTCTTTGAAATGTGAAAAAGTAATTCTTCGTCGATCGTTTCTTTTTTACAAGTAACCTCACTTTAAAAATGAATAAGAAAATTTCGTCAAAGTCTATCCCTTGTTTGAAAGTAAAATAAATATCAGGACATAATCATGCATTTCTGGTGAAATTTTCATGCAAATAACTCAAATAGTTTATAAGTTACAGCATTTTTATTGCAAAATTTCCCTTTTTCTGTAACAAAATATTATTAAAAATATAGGCAAAATTTTTGCCACTTAAATTGCTATAACTTCTGTTCTAATTAACTTATAAACATAAATAAGGTATCAATAAACTCAGTTTAAAGATCTCTATCTAACTATATTAGTTTCATTACAATATATTGAGTTTGAAATTTTTATCAAAGTCAAAGTACCTACATAAAAACAAATGAATTACAAACAAAAAAAGTGACACGTTCAATGAAGGAGAATTTGATGGGGTGTCCCCTATAGACTATAAATATAAGAGCTTACTCTAGAGCTAGATTAGTCTTTTAAACGTCAAAACAAATAATGTTTTTTTTTTTTTTGTGCCAATTGATTGAGCCTCGAGTGGCTCGAGGGCTGGGGTGTTAGATAAAGTAATTCTAGAGCCTACATCTAGTGCAATAATAAGATCAAGACCTAATGTTTAAGATTTAAATAAATTAAACTGACATCACTGCTATTCCAAGACAAATCCTCTGGCTGTTGTGAAGGATCCAAATTCCTCGTCCTGCCCATCAATTCATCTAATAATGCTTTAGCTTCGGCAGCCATCTTGAACGTGCATTAGAAATATCGATTCTGAAGCATTCTTAAAATATCGATACCTAAATTTATCGCCAACCACAACTACTTTTAAAAACTCAAAACAATAAAATTGGCAGAACAAATTAATTTTGTCTATTATAGACTTGGAACAATAATAATAATAATAATAATAATCTTTATTGTCCGTATGGAAATTTGTCTTACAATTTGTGCATTACACCAAACAAAAAACATTATAACTATAAGAAATCAAAGTGTACATTCACACCATAATCATAATTTACAAGTGACAAAGTTTATATCAGATTGTTCTTATTTAATGATTTGATTGCCTGGGGAACAAAAGAGTGTTTGTGTCTGTTTGTCTTGTATCGGTGTCTGGTAAAATCTATCTAGAAAAACGTGCGCCCGGAGCAAGGTACTTTATTGGCGCCATCCTCCCCCCCCCCCCCTTTTTTTTCCCATGAACCTCAGGTAGAAATATACTCTTATAAATAAAATGAATGTAATAATAGGCTAATATAATACAAATAACCTTAGAATGAAAGATCTATATCTACAATAATTTTTACTTTAACAAATTAGGCTTACTATATCTAGATCTATAGGGCTTACTGTTTTACGTGCTAAAAAAAAACGCGCATGTCGAAAGTGTTGTAGCTATGTAAGCCTAGATTATACACGCTAAAGATAATTAATAAAATATCTCAAGTAATGCAATAAGTAGATCTAATTAAATGTTTGTTAGTTAATTTAAGATAAAAATTGAAAATTTCCAGAAAAATCTTTTTTTTTCGGCGCCCCTCTGCGTGTGGCATCTCCTCCCCCCGCCCATTGAGGGTGGCGCTCGGGCATCGTGACCCTCACAACGCTTCTGCAGTGTGCATTTTCAATCCCCCGATGTATTACAGTAGAACTAAACGAGAATAACAAAATAGGCCTACTTTTAAAAAAAAGACAATACCTCCTTTATACATATACAGAGTTAATATTTTATTGGCCGCTCCTTCAGTCGTAACGACAATAGGGTTCTCATCTCTTAGAACCGTGGTTCTCAAGCTTGGTTTGTGGACCCCCGAGGGTCCGCGAGACGACCATAGACGGTCAGAAGAAAAATTAAAATTGTGCAAAATTAAAATAACTTTTCTCTAAAAGTAATTTTATTCGATCGGATAATTATAATAATAATCAATTCGCCCCTCATTACTGTTTTATTTGTCTATTAAGTATACTATTCTATATTGACACAAACCAAAGATTTAAGACATTCTTTATGTGTGTGTGTGTGTGGTGAACCCTTCTGCGCGTGGATAAACTCAGATCCCAATCACACATGAATACATAGGCCTACTAATACAACTTAAAACATCCACAAGAGAGGGACGTAAACTAATGATTGAACAAGGATAGGCCTAACACAAATTCTGGTGACAAAAACAGATTCCAACTTTATATCTTTATATCATGACTGCTTTCCCGTGGATTCATTGGCGTAATGAACGTGATCGCTAATAATTTAATAAAAGAAACCGAATAGAAGTTTGTGCTCGTGGAGATTTGCGGTTGCTAATTACAAATTTATATATATATATATATATATATATATGCTTTTTTGTGACGGTACGCACCCCGGTACGGTGTACCGGTACCTAGTTTTTCAATGTGGGGAAAAATTATTACTTTTCTTGCATAGTAACGTTTATTATTCATTTATTAGTAGTTAAAAATAAAAAGTAAATATTTTCGTCAAATTTCATTAACGTCATCCAAGTCATTATTTTTCTACAATTTTGTTTTCAACAAAATAATCCAATAAACACTTGATCAAATCGTTTTTTTTTTGTGTTGTTGTTTTTTTACATTTTTAACTAATATTCTATGGATTAATGTAGTTATTTTTACTTAGGGTTCCGTTGATAAGTTTTGATTATATTTAATGGGGTCTTGGGTCTAAAAAGTTTGAGAACCTCTGTATTAGAACACTTTTTCGTGTGAATATGGAGTCCTATTTTGCAGAGACACTTCCGTCCACATATGCACATATCATGTTGATTGCTGAACGAAAGCCACACTGTGATTATGGATAGACTCGATCAGCGAGTTTTTGTAGCCTGTGAAGTAAGACTCAGGTAAAGACTTTGCCTACAAAACTAAGGAGAGAATTCCCCTTCAGTCGTTTCTATCCCCTTTGTTTTTTTTTAAAGGGCGACGATTTTAACACCCTGCAGGTCCTGTGGCACACCTCCTCTTGCCAACATTTGCAGAGCAGTTCGCGTAGGGGTTGGCTTAATTTAGTTTTGCACCGTTTCAGAAGTTTTTGGGAGTAACTGGCGCATAAACCAGCAAGCTTCGGGCAGAAGGGGCTCGTTAGACTTGATTAGCTACCCATCTAGGAGAAGGAAAACTATAGGCGTACCTAAACACGGAAAGGCTTCGGAAGACAACCCTAAGGAAAAATCAAAAGCTGTGACCCTTAGGCAGATTGTGACACACTGTGCTACAACCTTGCAGAACCCGCGGTGCTACTGATCCCAAAACAGTATAGGACATTTCCGTTCCTTTGGTCACATTAGCTTCTTGAAGAGGGGGGGGGGGGGATTGCTTTCATCTCGCTTATCCAAAGTCCTAACCTCAAAAAACTGAAGAGGACACTCCAGTTTCGCCTTTGGCGTCGTCCAAACACAGGAAGTGGCAGTTACCGGTTATAAGCTTTTTGCTCAATTGACGTAGAGCAGTACAACACAGTAGAGCTCAAGTGCAATGGTTCAGAAAGCCTCATGTCCCTATACCTTAACACAAATATTGGACACGTAACTTTAATAAGTGCCTACGTTCCTACGTTGAGCTTTACGCCAGAAGCTTAAGACATGTTCTATAATAACCTTTCATCTGCTCTAAACGAAATCCCAAATACTGAACAGCTTATCATCCTTGTCGATCACCTTGCACGCCTTGGATCTGTATTGGACGATTTGGGGACAGAAAAGTAAATGAAAATGGACAAAGAGTACTCGAGGTTTACTCACTACACTCTTTTTGTGTCACTAATACCTAAACCGCTGCACAGAGTTTCATGGCAGCATCCTCGCCCCAAACACTCGCATCAACTAGATCCAATCATGGTAAGACACGTGAGCTTACAATTTTTCAAACTTACCAGGTCCTATAACAGTGCAGACTGCGACACAGGTCACTACTTTATAAGTTGTACGATAACCATACCAAGCAGGTTGGAAAACTTCAATCTCATGTAAGTAAGATATGCCACTCTGATCTCTTTATACAGTTTGATGAATCTTTTGAATGCGACTTCAAAATGCTCTTGGAAATATACTATTTGATACTAATGACTTTAAGCTTAACCAATACTGTGACTAGTGTTTCTCAACTTTTACAATGAAGCCCAACCAGATCAGAACGCATATAAAAGAGAAAAGGCTTCCGAGAGGCTGGAAATAATAAAAAAAATAAGGTAGGCCTACAACAAAGTGGGTTGCAAGAGTGAATGTGCTTAGAACGCTCTACATGGGCTCAGTGCGCTCTCAAATGGATTACAATATCTCTGTTAAGGTCTGTATCGCAAACATCTTTAGCGTGCATAGATGCTGGGACCTGTCCGAAAATGGCAGGTGGGGATCTAGACTGACGAAGAAATCAGGAAGTAGCAAAGTGAACGATGAGACAGTATAGAAAATGATCACAGACTGTATCGTCTTGCATGATAGAGATATTGGCAAATGTTCACATTCAGGAGACTTTTTGTATGTGGACAGGTAGACCATAAAACTGAGCGCCTCCTTTCTCGTGCTATGTGAGAAAAGTCTAACCATGTCGTCAAGAAAGAGGTTTCAGATAAGGGTGAACGTCAAAACTCCAACAGCGGGGTTCAGAACTGAGCTCCTGAGGCCAAACTTTTTCGGGCATTTCTAACCTTCAGAAACTCATTCTCCTACAATGCACCGTTTCTCCAAGTAAGAAAATATCAGCTAAAATAACATTAAACTAAGAAGGAGTGGTGCATGTGAGTACTGAAGTTTGAGAGACATTCAAGGCATTAGAGCGTGTAAGTTTGTAATGATTTTCAACTTCATACTTGTAGCGGGAGAAATGTGCCCATTTTGACGTAAAAAGGTAGAATGTAGAATCTTGAAATTTCCTCTTCAAAGAAACTTTTGAATAAATTTTATTTCTACTTTGAAAATAAAACATCACATTAATGTAATAATTTAATCTTTAAAAGTTTTCACTAGTGACGCCACTGGTCATTGGTTGTGTATCTGTAATCACCAGGCGCTGTTGCACTTTCACCCAATGGTATAAAATGTTTCTAATTTTCCCTTAGGTGCTACAGCTTCTAGTGTCTAGACGTTCTATTTCCTATAGGGAATGAAAAAAGATTTGTGTTAACAGCTTTAGTACATCGACATAACAATCCCATTTCTTTTAGAGCATCAATCCTTGGTGATCACATTGAAGGGCACACTAATTTAGTGTCCTATAAACACTCCCCATTGAATTTAAGAAGCGTCATCTTGATATGTACGTACTTTGTACCGGTCATAAAAATCTATCTGCAACCTCTTGAACAAACCCAAGTTTAAGATTTGATTAGCGCAGTGAACATAATTCTTAAGCGTCTGCTTTTGTTGAAGCAATGCAAAAAGGCTACTGTTGTAAGACACTTAGTTAGTATTATTAGTTGTATAGAGACGCACCATAATTGACAGACTTTGAACGCGACTAGTGACGTCATGACTTAATTGTGTTAGAGACTATACTTAGAGAGATAAAGTCAGTTGGTGATAGGATTCCTTAGGGATAACACGTATTTATCGACAGAGACTCGACTGTGGCCTTTAGAGTATTTAACCATTATCTGAATTGTCTAACGGTTTTAGACTTAGCTTCTTCACTTGTTACTTTGTGTAAGTCTATGATCTTGTTTGTTAGTCGCATTGAATACGCCAGCACAAAAAACTCAGACATCTCCAGAGTAATTTGTCGAAGTCAGACAGGCATCAATAACTACAAGACAGAAGGCTTATCACACTATACTATGCACTGATATTGGAAGCACCATCCTAGTCTTGGATTCACATTTTCATATAATAATAATTATAAATGATTATTTCTTATTGCTTCGAATATTTGTTCAGCAGACGTCTGGTTCTCACAAAATATGAAAACCTAGAAATGACTCTCTAATTGCTATTTCTTTGGGTATTCCGTCATCAGAGATCACGAAACAAGATTGGAAAATAATGTTACAACTTTTGATTTGTCGTGAGTGCTTTCAAGAATGAAAGAGAAAAATTACGTGGATAGGATCTCCTTTAGTATTGTTGCTAGAACTGTAACATTCATAATGTGAAATACCTAATTGCCGGTAATTTTCAAGGTGCTCCTTATTTACTTAATTCACCGTTCTCAGTCTAGATGGCTAGAAGAAGAAGAAGTATTAAAAAAATGAGCTGTCATGTAAACTATAATAATAATAATAATAATAAATGTAGAACATTAAAATACATTAATTCAGACAATTAATAGTATTTTTGGATTAATAGGTTATTTAGAACAATGTCTAGATTTAAGACGGCAATGTGTTAAATCTTCGACGTTGTTACGATCATCAATAGTGCTAGATGTTACAATCAAACTTGATGTCAAGATGTCACGTTGAAGCACAATCAATGATCGTAATTGCCGAGGATCTTGAAATCGTATTTAATAAGATGATCGTATAGAAGTAGCTAGATCTAGTTGATAATACGATCATTCAGAATGTTGCCAGTTGATAAGAGGATCATCTAGAAGTTGCTAATCGCTAAGTCGATCTAAGTATGTTACTATATTCAATGAAGAAACTTCTCTTCGTCTAAAACAAATGCTTTAATTCAAAACTTGGAAAAGCTATTCACAAATAATTACAATGGTTAAATGTACTTGAATAGAACAGAATAAATATAATTCTGCTAAAAAATGATCTACACAATAATGTAAAATATACGCCTGAATCCTAACACGTTCCGTACGACACTAAATAAAAATCTAGAATCTTTTCCCGGGTATAGCGTTGTCACGTGTCTAACATCCCCTCGTTGCAATGCTAACCAATAAATGCAGCTCAATGTACAATAATTAATATTTCAAAACCAATCACATTTATTTCCAAACATGATCCTGCTGCGTGAAGGAATTCCCCGAGCTAATAAGTTCTGTCTGGTAACCTTGGGCGGCTAAATATAGATACTGTGTACGTGACAGACGTCTACTATCCCATACAAAAACAAAGGAGATGGTCATGATGGAGCTTCTCTATGCCGATGATTGCTCTCTGCTAGCTCACAATGAACATGATCTCCAGAAAGCGATAAACGAATTAGCATACGCTGCCGCCTCTTTCGGTTTATCTATAAACCTCGGGAAAACAGAAGTCATGTTCCAGAAGTCACCCTATAAAACATACTCAGCCCCAAGGATCACCGTAAACGGACAGCCCCTTAACGTGTAGACCACTTCACATATCTAGGTAGTACAGTGTTAAATGACGCCTCACTTTCAAGGGAAGTTGATAACCGTCTGGTTCAGTAGCGCGTTTACACGCCTTTAGGCGAGACATTGGCGGAACAAATCGCTCCGCCTGCCTACAAAAAGCAATGTCTACCAGGCGGTGGTTCTCTCAACCATTCTATATGGCTGTGAGACACGGACACTATACAGGAAACAACTAAGACTTTTTGACCGCTTTCGCCAAAGATGCTTTCGCTCCATCATGGACATACGGTGGCAAGACCGCACTACAAACAGCGATATCCTTGCGAAGGCCCGTATGGACTGTATAGAGGGACTTCTTATGGTCCGGCAGTTACGCTGGGTAGGGCACGTATCCCGTATGGATGACGAACGTATGCCAAAAGCAGTCTTTTTTGTTGAGTTAAAAGGTGGTCGACATAACAGAGGCGCCCTACCGAAATGCTTCAAAGACCAGTTTAGGCGTCAACTTTCCTTGGCTGACAAAGAAGAGAGCACCTGGTTGCATGCGGCCTCAGAACGAGACAGCTGGAGGTCACTCATGAAGGCCGCGGGATACACATTTGAGACCAAAAGAAAATCCACTGCCGAAGACAAACGCAGACGGCGAACAGAAAATCCAAATCGACTACCTGCGGACAATGGTTATGCTAGCCCTGGATGGGGCTGCGCAGCCACGGGAAATACTGCACTCCTCACTAATATTCGGACTAGAAGACAAGCCTTATTATATTTTATTCCAACTATTTTAGTTTATGCCTATTTCAAACTTTGTCTACATTTATTATTATTATAGATCTAAATGATTAAAAATTTTGTTAAGCCCCCTATTCAAACCAGCTTTATTGATCAACCTATAATAATAGAACTAAAGTGAAACAAATGTAACAAAAACATTAATAATATTCTGGATATGGACTCTAGTTCCAATGTCTATTTTTGTGAAGTAAAAAAAAACAAAAAAAAAAACGTGTGGTACTTTTCAGGTTTTGACCGTTTCCGGCGATAGTTCAGTTGCGCATGTGAAAAAGCGTGACGTCACAACATCCTTACACGCGGTGTGGCAATTTGTAACGGCTCAAGATTGTAAGAGTTAGATCTACAATTCTAAGCCTTTACATTGTTCAACACAGCATAATAATGGCGTCCCCAAATGGACAAGAAAGTGTTCCAGATTCTTGGGACGAAATTCCTTCAGTTCAGACTGACAATGTTCCAGAACTTTCATCACGACTGTCTAGGACAAATCTTAATGTTAATGCACCTGTCTTCACTCCAGGACAAAATGTATTCGCAACTCCTTTTATTCCTCCTGATTCAGTTTCCGTCAATAATTCAGCTGTTGAAGTTGAACCTAGATCTACAACCACAATAGAAGCAGCAAGTGAAGGTTGTACACATTAAAAAAAATTATTTAGATAAGATTTTCACATCTAAAGTAGACTAGATAGTAAAAATGATTCTAAAGTCTGATTAGATCATCTATCAACATAATCAAGCTCTAGACTCTAGTTAGACTAGCAGTTTTGAGTTAGTCTAGATTTAGATAGATCTAAGTCTGTTTAATTAAAGTTAATGTTATTTTATTCTTAATCTAAAGTGTTAAGTTTGATCGCATAAAGCCCGCGGGCAGCCATTTTTACATTTGGATTTTTTTTTATAGAACCGTAGGCGCAACGGTCTGACCTATGAAAAAGTTGATGGTATCTCTGAAGTCTTCGTCGTTTTGTCTATAAAAATAGATCTGATTAATGTATCACTAAATCACTTGGTTAAGTTAAAATTAAATATGAGTAGAGTAAATCTAGAGTAGAGCTGCTATATCGAAAGTTGTTTGGTATACCATTATCAAACACCTCACCATATTTTTATCAATGTGTCTTTATTTTGATTGTTATTACAGAAATACTGTGAACTGTCTGGTATAATGTTGTGCTATCCATTTTTGTAATTTTTTAAACTATTTTTTTTTACTACAAAAGTGCAGTGGTTTAAGCTGTTTAGTCCGGGCCCTGGCTGTCATACTTTGCCGAAAAACAAGGTTAGGGTATCCCATTTTTATTTAAAAGCTTCTTGTAAATACAAGTTGTATATAGTTATGAAATACACTGTTGTGCGCAGAAATGGATGAACTAGCTATTCCTGTTTGAAATTAGAAGATAGCTTAGGCAAGTGCGAAACTGTTGTAGGCAGAAGTTTATTTGTAATATCTTAATTTTCTGTTGACCTCCAAAAATATTTTATAAGCTCATCAATGGCCGATTCAATATGTTTAAGCTCATTCTAGAGGCTTTTGATTGAAAGTAACCATATTTTTGGTCCAATCAGTGCAGCCCTCTTTTTTTCCCTTTGCGTCATTTGCGGTGTCACTAGTTGGTCACGTGACTGGGCCCAGCCAATCTTGTCCCTACTGGCTTTACAATTGGGTCAAATGAATTTTTCTTTTAATGTGTTTATTAATATATTGAGCCATAGAAAGAAACAATTGATTTTGTATTTTTTTATTCATATATTCGACATGATTTAATTTAGGACATTTTCTCACTTAAAATATTATTATATGACGTTAATTAACATTTAAAAAACAACAAAAATCACATGAATATTAAGTATCTTAAAATATTGACATATCAACTGTCCTGCATTATGCAGAACCTTCCTGTAAAATCACCAAAAAAGCTCATGTTCCGCATTTGATTTTTTTTTGTTCTGCCAAGCCTGAATTCCATTTAAAAATGATTTTTTTTTTTCATTATTTGTAAATAATGTGAAATGAAAATAGAGAATGCAAAAATATATATATAGGTCTGTGTTTATTGTTTACACTTCCTGGACCCGGTGTGTCCTAAATTTGCAAAGATTTAGATATCTAGTAGTCTAGAATTTTCTAGATAATCTACTAGATCTTTTCTTAGAATCTAGTAAGCAATAATTTATAAGCCAAATGCTCCATTCAAATCCTTTTCTTATAATGGATCCAGATCAAGTTCTAACTGGTTTGTAAGAAAAGGATTTTTAAACAGTTATTTAAATCTAGACCTAAATGTAGTTAACTTAGGCACAGTACTGACAGTAGGCTAAAGCCTAAATAAAGCTATAGGTCTAGAGATCTACTTATTACTTAGGCTAAGTCTAAATTAGTTTCTAAATCTAGAATCCAGAAGTAGGACTAGAAATAGACTTAGAAAGATGATAGTTCTAGATTTAATAAATTTAGTTCTCAATAAGTCTGTAGATCTAAAAATCAATATTTAGGTCTATAATATAATTATTATAATCTGTGTCCTTAGACTTAGTCTGACTTTTAGATGTAGATCTAGATCTAGTCAAGGTTCGTAGTGCTCCTAAAATCTCCTTAAAAAAAATGATGTCTCCTAATGTCCTATAAATTGCCAGAATTCTCCAAAAATTTTGTCCACTCTTCTAAAATTTTTAACCAATATTTTTTTGTAATAGAATTTTGCTTATTTCTTGCTGAAAATGTGGTGGGCAAAAAACAACAGCGTAACAAGGCATTCTGATCGCATGACGTTACGGGCTGGCTGTGTTAATGAGCTGAACAGTGACACGTTAACACCGCCTTTCACCCACTTGTGAAACACGACCTTGTGATTGAAGGTGGCCTTGGCTCAAGCCAGGATTTCACCTGAAGGCTGGGTAGGAATGGTTGTTTCCTTTCATTGTTATGACTGAAGGCGCGCTAGATCTAGTTTGTAGTGACTATAGTCTATAATTAGAACAATTACCAGCCTAATGTGAAGGCTACACCCCTCCAGGCCCTCCCTCACCTAAAATCTTCTTCTAAAAGTGACTTTGCGTGGAAAGTCCATAAAGCATCTAGCTAGAAATAGTATTTAGATTTAGTGAAGATAATTCGTACCTAACATGAAAACTTTGTGAATTTTAGTCAATTTAATGATCTCGAGACATCTAATGTCTATATTACTTTGGAAATACGCTATATTCTAGACTTATGCTAAATTAATAGAATCTAGTGAAGATAATTTGCACACAGCTGTGAATAGTCCACAAATTTTAGTGACTTAGATCTAGACTCTCAGATTTATGGTAGATTCAACGAAATTGATTTTCAGACAGGCATGAAAAGTCCGCAAATTTGAGTGACTTACTGTAGATTCAATGAAGATAATTATTACACAGCTGTGAAAAGTTTGCGAATTTTAGTGACTTAGATCAATAGTCCCGATGTACTGTAGATTTAACGAAAATATTTCGCATGCAGCTGTGAAAAGTCTGTAAAATTTATTTCGGTCGTAAAAGCCAGGGAAACTACAAAAGTGAAAACGAAATTGCTCTTGAAAAAAACAATGCTTATACTGGTATGTCTAATACCAAAAATCCAAAAGCCATTATTTAGTAAGCAAATGTCAACATGACTGTCACATACTCATTGTCTATTTTTATCTCAAGGTTTGCCAGCAAATAGCTAGCTCGGGAAAGTCCAAGTTTGCATCATCTTTTTATTAGAGAATTTATAATTGGTCAGAAATGCAAACTATAGTTTGTCGAATTACGTTAAGCTGTAATTTGATTGGTCCGATTGGTTGGCTAAAGACTGAGGAGATTTGAGAGATTCAAGTCAGTCTCGAGTTGGTATTCATTGAAACAAGACGTACTATTGTAATTATTGTTAATAGCTGTTCCAAGTTTTAAATTAAAAGTTTCTGTATTTGACAAGGAAATGTTTCTTCAGTGAATCTATTAGTAATAAACTTAGATCATCTTATCAACTCACAATTTCTAGATCCTCGGCTATCACGATCATTGGTTCTTCAAGTCAAGACTAAAGATTAATCTTCAAAGATCACCTTCATTGTGACATCTGGAACCTCTTTTACATAAGCATTATTGAAGGAATACATGTGACAGTGATATGTGGCAGAAGAACCAATGTGATTGTGATAATAACATACAAATAGGCCTGTATATTACAGGCTCAGTTTATGAGGAGGATTTAAGCACAGTTAATAAAATTTTAAAACATTACCTCAAATGCCTACCATAAAACATTACCTCAATGTACAATGACTCTAGTATCTATAAGATACACAGAGGAACTAAAAATGTACATTTCCACCACAGAGTATACATAAATGAAGGCATCTCTAAGAATGTTTCTTATTTTTAAAAAAAAATGGAATAGCAACCATTTGTAATGTTCTTTAATAAATCTTTGGAAAAAAATGGTTGTTTGAGGTTTTGGGATAACATTCAATCTGTTACTTGATTAAAAGATAGCTTTCATTACATTTTCTGTAGACATTCCACAGCTGATGATGTTGTTTCTGTTCTGGGTGGGATGTTGGTAAGATGTTTATTTCCAAAATCTAATAATAATAAAGGCTTGTCTTCGAGTCCAAAGATTAACAATAATTGATTTGATAACTGCATAGTTTTGTGCATGTTTTATAATGCATCACACAAATGGGCAGGACACACACACATATATATATACTTTATATATTAAATATTTTATATATATATATTCCACCATACATTTCATCCTTTAAAAAATCTCCTAAAAATTTGTCATGGAAAAGTGCTACTAAGCCTACTCTAAATTATTCTAGAACTAGAGACATCTAGAGTGACTAGAGTAGAGTCCTAGAAAGGCTAGATAATCAAGTAGATCTAGAATAATCTACATCTAGAAGGAACAAAAAAAAATAGTAACATTAAAGTCTAGGTCATTAGAATACATTTTGAATTGAATTCATTAGAATTATTAATTTCAAACCTAATAAAGATATACAGGTTTTCTTACTTTTAATTATACTATTTACATCTATGTATAAGAATCAAACTAGCATTATTATTTAAGTAATAATTGAAGTTTTATTTAAGACTAAGACTGCTCTATTGATCCTTACGGAAATTTGTTGTGATTACAAGGACTCTTTTCTCATATAAAGACAACAGAACAGAAAAATACACATAAATACAACAGACAACATAAAGAGTTCATTCAGCGACTACACACAGGTATCTTGGTGCATTTCATGTTCCCTGATCAATGAGTGGTGGTGAGTCTGACTAAGTAAGGTACGAATGAGTTTTTGTACTGGCGTAGTTCTGATGGAGCGGGTGGCCGTTGTCTTCTAAGATTTTTTCGATTTTTCTTAGGCATGATTGTGCAAAAAATTCCTTTAAATGCGGTAATGTTGTGAGTGTAATTTTTTATGCTTTTTTAATGATGTTTTCTAGACCTCGCAACAGTTTAGATGAGGCGTTGCCTTGCCAACAAGTTATTCCATATGTTAGCAGATTTTGTATAGTCGCGCCGTAAAATGTCTCAAGGATCTTCTTGTTTAGTTTAAAGCTATTGAGTTTGTATAGAAAAAACAGTCTCTGGGCTGTTTTCTTGGTCAGAGTTCCAAGGTGGTCTTCCCATGAAAGCTTGTTGTTGATGATAACGCCTAGGTATTTATATGCCTTTACTTGTTCTATAGATGTAGTGTTTATTTGCAGTTCACATAGAGTTTGTTTTTTCTTTCTAAAATCTATTATAAGTTCTTTAGTTTTTGTGACATTCAGTTCTAGAAAGTTGTCAGTGCACCAGTTTGTAAACTCTATCGAGTCATAGATGCTTCGTATGTCATTAGTGTAAAGAGTGTATAGTACAGGAGAAAGTACACAACCTTGTGGAGCACCCGTACATAGTACTCGAGTTGACGATTTGGTGTTGTTGACTTTAACATACTGGGGCCGTTGGGTTAAGAAGTTTAGAACCCATGCTTGTAAGTAAGGGCTTACATTTAAGTTACTCATTTTGTTTAGATGTGGCTGTATGGTATTGAAAGCCGAGAACTCTATGAAGAGGACTCTTGCATATGTTTTGGGTATATCGAGATGCTTATAAAGCTGGTCCAAAAGCAATAGAATGGCATCCTCAGTTCCTCTAGCTGCTTTGTATGCAAATTGGTGAGGGTCTAGGCTGTTATTGAGTTTTGCTACAAGTTGTTTAAGCTTATATTTTTCAAAACATTTCATAACAATAGGTGTTAGTGCTACTGGGGGAAATCATTTAAGCAATCTATTTTTGGTTTCTTAGGCACTGGTATGATCTCTGAAGTTTTCCAGATGTGTGGAATTATGCACGTTTGCAATGACTGGTTAAAGATATGACGGAAGAAACAAGAGATTTGCTCCGCACATAGCTTGATCAGCTTGCCACTAATTTTGTCTGGTCCAGAAGCTTTTGTTACGTCTACTATTTTAAATAACAAGGTCACTTCATCCTCAGTTACAAAATTGACGTAGGGCTCTTGTTTTCCTTAGGACAGAGTGTTGAAAAGTTATTTTTGTAGATCAACAAAATCTTCTTTGTCAAAACGAGAAAAAAATCATTTAGTTTGTTGGCGAATTTCTCATCATCATCCACTGAAATTTGTTCTCGTTTAGAGGCGCAGCCTGTTATTTTCTAAAATCCCTCCCAGCATTGTTTTGAGTTGTTATTTGCAAAGAAATTCTCAATTTTTTCTTTGTATGTTTTTTTCTCTTCAATTATTGCTTTTCTCAGTTTATTTTTAGCATTTATAAACTCTTCGTTGCTAGCCTTAAACTTTTTCTTTTCAGTAATGTGTTATGATTTTTTTGGTCATCCAGGGCTTATTGTTTCCATAGACTTGTATTGTTTTTGTTGGAATTGTTAACTCCTCGCAGAATGATAGATATGAGTTAACAGTTTCTGTTAGCTCATTTATGTCTGGACAGTTTTCAATAAAGTTTTCCCAGTTTTCTCAATGCATCCTCGTAGTTTTTCTACAGCCTCTTCAGACCACATCTTGACTGTTTTTATAACTCTCTTTGTAGTTTTAAGATAAGGTTTGTAATTTGGTATAAGATGGACTAATACATGGTCAGATTCTCCAAACAAACTTTTACATTTGTTAGCCTGCTTGATGTTTACGTAGCATTTGTCGAGCGTTCTACCCTGCCTTGTGGGGAGGGAGACATACTGGCAATAGTTTGGAAGTGTGTTTTCAATATTTAGGTTGTTGAAATTTCCAGTTACGATACAGAGTCCGGGTGTTTTGATTGTACATTGTGAAGCACATCAAAAATTATTTCCGACGCAGTCGCTGTGTCAGCCGTCGGTGGTATGTACACAACAACACACACCTGGGAGAATTCTCTAGGCAAGTAGTAAGGCCAAAGTGTGATACATAAGTTCAATGTTAGGGTCACAAATTTTATTCCTGGTGTTCACATTATTGCCGTTGCAGTATTCCTTGTTTATATAGATTGCGAGTCCTCCTCCTTTTGACTTCCCACTATTAATTGTTCTGTCTGCTCTATAAACGTAAAATTTATCGAGATCAACAGAAGAGTCGGGTATCGTATAATTGAGCCAGGTTTCAGTGAAACACATTATTGCGTGCAACATAGCTGCCAAACGTAAACATGATTGTGTTCCACATTGGGGCCCAAAATTCCACATTTTCAACCTGAGTTTTCCACATTCTGGGTATTTAAGATAGATTTTTTACAAATCTATTTACAGTGACAATGTAAGACAAGACAAAATAACCAAAAGTGGGATGAAAAAATCTGTAAAATACAAATGCTAAGAAGTCAAAATAATTAACTAAAAAAAAGTATAACATTTGAACTAATCAGATTTTGAAAAGTCTTTTTGTAATTTATATCTCAATAAGATCCATTTAGATTAAGAAAAAATAAATTCATAGTGACAATGTAAGACAAGACAAAATAAGCAAAAGTGGAATGAAAAAAATCAGTAAAATACAAAGGCAACTACATTCTAGAACTACAAACTATCAACAACTACAAGCCCTATTTTTGACGATACAAAAAGAAGCGAGACCTGTTTGTGTAAAAAGTGTTGCAGAAACTGTTATATTGGTTCGACTAACGAATTGAGACACACAGGATACAGATTTATTAATTTTATTATTATTACATTGTTTATATTCATATATATATATGTGTGTGTGTGTTCATTGAACAGATAGTTATGAAGATATAGTTAAATGTGAACCTGGCCTGATGTGATTGAATGATTATCTAATTGATCTATTTGTTTTGTAAAGGGCCAATCTCTCTGCAAAGCCTCAACATAGAAACTTTTTCCTTTATTGTTGTAGCCATTATTTTTTTTTTTAAATCAGAATTAGAACCTTCTACTGAATCAATTACAGAACCTCAAGAATCTTCATCTATAGACACAGAAGGAATAGATGAGGTCATGGAAACAGAAGTTAAAGGTACCCGTATTGACTAACTTACTTTTAATGCAAACCACAAAGTAAACCTTTTAAATAAGATGCTATAATTTAAAGAAAAGCTTAAAGTGTATTTCATTTTGCTCTAATATTATTATTGTGCTTTATTATTACAGTATTCTAAAACAAGGTTGTCTTTTCAGTTCTTGATACATTTATCTGTATTTTAGTTTTTCAGTATATCGCAACACATTTAGTTATAATTTTTGCTTGCCTTTGATGAATATAGTTATCCCTGTCTGAATTGCTTTCATGGGGACATTACTCTCTGAGGCCTTTTCTTTAAAAAATTTTTTAAAAATAATAATTATTGTTATATTGTAATCTGAAAGATATAATTTGGTTGAACTGTGTCAGCCTTGTTTTGAAGGTTTAAAATTTGTTTTGAAAATTCATTTATACAATTGTTCAAAGAAAATGTAAATATTAATTTTCAGAGACATTACCAGATGTTGAGGAGACTGGGAATGGTGATATAGGTAGGTATGACAGGTTTTAAAAACTCATTACGAATATTATAATGATGCTATATAATCGAAAAAAAATTCTGTATATTTCAATGGTAATTTAACAGAATTTATATTGTAGTTGCAGCCAAGGGAGGGTCTCACTTGAACATTGTCTTCATGCTCTCAGAGCTTTTGTAATTCTACTTCTATACCATCAAGCCATGTTCTTGGCTAGCTAACGTATAAAGTAACATGTTTTATATTATTTGTCACTATAAATGGATCTTCATATAATCCTGGTTGGTATTTGTTGTCATTTCACTTTTCTCTTTTATAGGGCCATATTTTTTAAAAGGATTTTCTGTTGTTTTTGTGTCCAAGTCTCACTTTGATGCTCGACTTCATGTCTTGATAATTTTGTAGATAATGACAGCAATAAGACAGCAAAATCAGTTAAAATTATGTAAAAATGATTAGTAGCAATACTTTTTTTTTTCTTTATATACATAATTGTCCTCTAAGTGCAGATGATCAGCCAGGTTTTAGTTATATTTATTGTTTATAAAATATTTTACTTGGTCTTAATCAGCTATAAGAATTAACCAGCATAGTTAAACCAAATTTGATGAAAAAATGCTTAATAAACAGATAAAATAAATATTTCATGAAGTGGTTTATGTAAAAATATATTCAAAACAAGAATTTCTTTTAAGGCTGTTTGGTTTATTATACTAAATTTACCTTTTTTTTTTAGATGACTGGGCCAATGATCTGGAAGAAGGTGATAAAGATGATGATGAGATGGTGGATGAAGATGATGACACCGATGACACTGATGTTGAAAAGCCTAAGAAAAAGCCAAAAGCACCTGGTCAACCAAAAATCAGAAAAGAGCATCTAAATGTTGTATTTATTGGTCATGTCGGTAAGCAAGAAGAAAAAGGATTATGGATATGACTATAGTATGACAATTACCAAAGCTTTTAAATTAAAATTGACTATTATCTATAATTTTTATTTTATTTTCCTTAGATGCTGGAAAATCTACTATTGGAGGTCATTTGCTGTAAGTTTTTAAGCTTTAAAAAAATGTATAGAAGACAATTATATAATTCTAGCATAAATAAGTGTCCTTATAATTACATTTCTATTAAGGATCTATAAAGCAATCTTAATCTTAAAAATGTATTTAATTGTATTATTATTTTTTTTTAAGTTATCTTACAGGTATGGTTGACAAAAGAACCTTAGAAAAATATGAAAGAGAAGCAAAAGAGAAGAATAGAGAATCATGGTAATTATTTGATGAAATAAATGATTTTTAATTTCCAAACAAATGTTTTCCTTATTTAAACTTTTGTTTGTTCATTTTGTTTTTAGGTATTTATCTTGGGCATTAGACACTAATTTAGAGGAACGTGAGAAAGGAAAAACTGTGGAAGTTGGAAGAGCATTTTTTGAAACAGAAAAGAAGCATTATTCAGTCTTGGATGCACCTGGTCACAAAAGTTTTGTCCCCAATATGATTTGTGGAGCCTCTCAAGCAGATTTAGCTATTCTGGTAAGTAAATTATTTCTCTATGGCAATGATCATGTGTTAAAAATGTATTAAAACTATTATTTTAGATTTGTTAAGGTGATATGGTTGACCTGCAGGCCAAGGCTAATTTTGTAAAATGTATTACAGAATGACTGATAGCTTATCAACTAAATTTACCCCCTTTATTTAATTTTAAATATTTCTTAAAATAAAAAAAAACATTGTCTGATTGGATATTTAAAAAAACATTATTGATTGAATGGCACAGACATGCCTACCGTCCCGCATTATGTGAAACTGTCCCGCAAAATCATCAAAAAAGTTCACAATCTGCATTTGCGATTATTTGTTCTGCCAAGTCTGAATTCCAACAAATAAAAATTGCCCTATTTTCATTATTTATTAAAAGTGTGAAATGAAAATACTGAATGCAAACTAAAATATATAGATCTATAGGTCTGTGTTTATTGTTTACATTTTGTCTCCTCCTGGACTTGGTGTGTCCTAGAATCTATATAATCTATAGCTTTACGAAGGTATGGTTGATCTACATGTAGAATCTAGTAGTCTAAAATCTAGCTTTATTATTGGGATCTAGTAAGTGCTAATTAATAAGCCAAATGCTCCATTTAAATCCTTTCTTTTCCTGACAATGGACTCGGATCTAGTCTAAGATAAGATTAGATCCAGATCTAGAGTCTTGTGTTTTGAATTTGAAAATGTCACTAAGAAAAGTATTTTTAAAAATCTAGATCTTAATGTAATTAATTAAGGCACAGATCAACTTATTACTTAGGCTAGGACTAGAATTGGATTATACATTTCTAGAGGGGGAACTGCTGTGTGGGCGACATTGTTCCGACCATAAACAATGCCCAGGCTTTCATTCATGTCACATTTTCTAGATCTAACCTAAGAGTCTATATAGACTATATAGATTATATAGATGTAATAAATTTAGTTCTCAATAAGTCAGTAGTGTGTAGATCTTGGAGATAAATCAGAGATCTATTTATAAATAATGATTATAATCTTTGTCCTGATCTAGATTAGTAGACTCTAAATTATTGTTTATTCTAGAATTTAGATCTAGAACTACTGACATCTAAAGTGACTAGAGTAGAGCCCTAGATAATCAAATAGATCTTGAATGATTTAGATATTAAATGAGACTAAATTCTTTGTTTTAATTGTCAGGAATGTTTGGATTAAAACTATTTGTTGCCCACTCAATTATGTAAAACTGTTGTAAATGCCTCTCCTATAAGTTAGCATAATGAAGTTAAGAGCATTAGCTTTCATTCTGATATAAACTTTTTATTCTTTAGAATGAAAAAAAACAACAAAAAACTTAATGATTCTTGAACACTTTTCAATCAGGTTATATCCGCTAGACGAGGTGAGTTTGAGACAGGTTTTGAAAGAGGTGGTCAGACAAGGGAACATGCAATGTTGGTTAAAACAGCTGGAGTCAGGCATATGATTGTTCTTATCAACAAGATGGATGACCCAACTGTTGAATGGGATGAGTCGAGGTAAATTCCATTGAAGATATATCAATTCATTCTGAAATCACATCATTGTGTTTTATTACAATTTTTATTTTTTCTTTCAGGTTTATTGAATGTAGAGAAAAAATACTTCCATATTTAAGAAAGTGTGGCTTTAATCCTAAAACAGACCTTTATTTTATGCCTTGCTCAGGGCTAGGTGGAGCATTTCTAGCTTCAGTTCCAGATGAATCTGTGTGCCCTTGGTACAGGTAAGAAAAGTTCAGTTAAAAAAAATGATTTAAAGAAAAAAAAAAATTGTCTGAAACAATGTATATTTTAACAGGGGCCCATCATTGTTAGAGTACTTAGATTCAATGCCTCCCATTAGTAGAGCACTGGATGCACCTGTTAGAGTGCCACTTGTTGAGAGATATAAGGTAAGTTTTTTGTTTTATTTTTAAAGTTTACATTTTTATTTGATACACACTTATTACCTTCCTTTGTCATTTTTATGTCATAGGTTTCATTGGAGTGTGTAAAAGAAATCCCTATGTTAATTAGCAATTGTATGAATTTTGTACAATTTGCCAGTCACATAGGAACATCTTAGTATAAGAAAATATAATGATACTGCTGGTTAAAAACAAAGGGCAAAAAAGTCACAAATACAGAGCACTAAATAATCTCAGTGGTTAAAAGAACCAGATGTAAGGAAATTTGCCATTTACACTCACTTTTAACTAGTAATGCCTCTATGCTGTTTGTATGAGGTCGGTAAAATCTTTTTAAAATGTGTAATTTACATAATTACATTTAAAAAGTTGAGTAATCTGAAATGAAAAAAGTAGACCAACATAGCTAAGTTTTAGTTCTTGAAGAACTTGAATCTAGATCTAGAAAGTAGACACCTAAGTAATTCTCTAGACTTCAAATGGATTACACTGACTGCTACATTTTCCTCATTTTTGCTTAATTTTATTTTGTCACTTCTGGATTTAATTACTAAAATTATTTGATAAATGGTTATTCATGATCTATTGTTATAATTTTTTTTTCATCCTTTACTATGTAAGCATCTTTAGGCAACTTATTGAGTCGTTTGACTAAAAAAAATAAATAAACACACTTATTACCTTCCTTTGTCATTTTTATGTCACAGGTTTCATTGGAGTGTGTAAAAGAAATCCCTATGTTAATTAGCATTTGTATGGATAATGTACAAGTTGCCAGTCACATAGGAACATTTCATATAACCAACCTGTTTTCTTTTTGCTGATATTTGGAATGTTTAGTGATAGCATTATAAAATTAAAATGCGCAAATAAGGTAAAATGTTTGAAAGCATATTAGGTGAAACATTTTTTTAATTTCAGGATATGGGAACCATTGTTTTAGGAAAAATTGAATCTGGAGTAATCACAACAAATCAAAAGTTACTGATGATGCCAAATAAAGTAATGTTTTCTTTTATTTTAAACATTAAATTAACCATTTTTAGCTAGGAACCAGTCTTGTGACTTCCTGCTTTAGAACTGAACTAGAGTTAAAAGTAACCTTATGATATAAATAACCAGACATTTAACTAGTTTTCTTAGTATTATATTTGCTACCAGAAAGTCAGGCCCATGTTGCTTTGCTGACAGGCAGGCATTGTTCTTGGTGATGCTTTTTACTTCTTCTCTAAATATAATTAATGCTATTTTATAATTACTATCTGTTGGTCTTATTACTTCATCTTCAAGACATTACATAATGTATATTAGTTTTTTTCAAAATAACTTATAAATCTTAATTTTGATAAATCTACAGACACCTGTAAGAGTCATGAACATAGTTTCTGATGAAGATGAAAGTGATGATGCTATGCCAGGAGAAAATGTTAGATTAAAAATAAGTGGTGTAGAAGAAGAGGTAAATTATTTTTTTGTTTTCAACATTACAATATGTTGATTGATTTATGATTGAAGTCATCAGTTCACATAAGAATGAAATTATTAAATGTCATTTTGTGTGTATAAATGTATAGATATATATGCATTTATTTATGTATGCATTTTTTTTTCGTTCAGGATGTTTCCCCTGGATTTGTATTGTGTTCCCCTGAAAATGTCTGCAACACTGGAAGAATTTTTGATGCCCAGGTAACTCTTTAATCTGCGATTTAAGGTGGTGTATTGCAAGGGATACATTTATGATGTAAATTGGAAAAGAAAAGTGTCAAATACAAATAGATGTTCAGTTTTAACTTCAGCTTTTAGAACAACCAAAATTAGGTATATTATTCATTTATCAAGAGTATTTTTTAAAATCAAATCTTTACAGCTCTGGTTAAAACAATAACCTTAGTTTTTGCCTGTGAAGAACATAGTTATCCCTGTCTTAATAGAGCTCTTTGCACATGGGGACATTACTTTCTGAGGCAATTGTAAAATAAAAAAAAAATTATTGCTAAACTTTATATCTTTACGAGAATTGATTTAGTGGTCTGAGCACCTAAGCTGTTACCTGGGCTTTGAGAAACATTAAATACAGGGCTTGGAATGTAGATTTTTTTTTCTTAACACATCTAAATTCTACTTTAGCTAGCTCAGTGTGTGCTGGTACTTTGTAGGATATATGATGTCTGGGAGGTTTTCTTAGCTGCTTACAGGTGCTTTGCAAAATAAAAGTGGGTTAATCTGTTTTGTATTCAAATTTGACTCCCATGTGTGACCAAGCTCTTTATGCCCCACTATTTTGTTTGTACTATTTAGGTTCTTTTCTTTCTTTTTTTCTCTTCAGATAGTAATATTAGAATATAAGTCAATCATCTCAGCAGGTTACAGTTGCATTTTGCATATCCATGCATGTGTAGAAGAAGTAACACTTAAGGTAATATTTACTTTGTTTTTATAAGCTTTTAGAAAACTGCCTATGATGAATTTAGTTATCCCTGTCAGATATATATGTTGACATTATTATCTGAGGTAGTTTTATTTTTAAAAAATTTTAATGTAGTATAGGAATTTGCACAAGTAAAAAACTGTCAGCAATTTTTATATATTGCAACTAGTAGTTTTAGCCTAGATTAAGGAAAATGCCTGTCACAATATTGTTTACAATATGCACGTTACACATTTTAATTTTGCAAGCAATAGGTTTTTAAATTATAATGCTAAGAGAATTTCTATTAAAGGCTTTAATCTGTTTGATTGATAAAAAAACTGGAGAGAAAACTCAAGTGAGACCAAGATTCATAAAACCTGACCAAGCTGGTATTGCAAGATTAGAAGTCAATGGTGGATTAATATGCTTAGAGACTTTTAAAGACTTCCCACAGATGGGAAGATTTACACTGAGAGATGAATGTAAGTTGATTTTTTTTTTTTTTGTACTATCAATTCTTGTGTGAATTTAATAAGCTTTAATCTCATTGTAGCTGCATCTGTAAGAAAATTCATGTCATGTTTAGCTTAAAATCATAAGCCTTGATATGTGCCACATCTGCTTATGATCATCTAGTGCAGAGGTTCTCAACCTGTGGGTCGCAATCCTTTTAGGGGACGAATGACCATTTTTCAGGGTCGCCTAAGACCATTGGAAATTTGGGTTTTAAAAACTTTTCATCTATTTATCATCTAATTTTTTTTAAAAAAAAAAAAGCATAGTTGGTATACATTTTCATTTGATACAACAAAACAAAGGGACATCACCCGAATTGATTTCGACCAAAAAAAAATTAAATAAAAAAATAAGGAGTGACATATTTAAGAAGACAGATGTTTTGCTAGAGGAAAAATATGGCTGTTTGAGTTGGTGAGTGTAACATCCACTGTTTAAAGGTAGACTTGTCTTTTTTCGTTGATAGTTTCTTCTTTGTACTGAGTTTCATGGCTTCAAAATGTTCTGCTATTTTACACTGATGTGACGTGATTGTCATGAGGCAAGTTTTTTTTAAATCTTCGTGGGAAGTTGTGTTTTTTTTATTAGAAAGAAAAACACAGAAAATAGCCGACCTGGTAGACATCTTTGTCACCTTGAATAAGTAAATGTTACAATGCAAGGATTCAAATACATTATGCCTCAATTTGTCTGGAAAGATCCCTTCGTTTAATGAAACTTCAAATTTGGCAAAACAAAACTGGATGAAAATAAAAACATACATCTTGCCAACTTGATCTGCTTTCTATAAGTCTTTTTCTGTGTTGAATTCCTTCTAATGAAAATACATATAGAAATAATGATAAAGATTTTATGACATTGTCAAATTTCCATTTTACTAGGCATATGAACGAGAGAAAAAAATTACAGTTGGGGGTCGCTGTCTAGCGAAGAATTGTTTTAGGGGGTCGCGGCAACAAAAAAGGTTGAGAACTGCTGATCTAGTGTGTAAGTCATTTGTCAAGTATGCACATGCATACTTAATTCAAGGGACAATACAAAGTACAAGGCACAAATAAAATAATAAGGTATTCAGTAGGCAATTTGTGACAGGTGTCATTTAAGATTTCAACAAAAAACTAGGCCAGCTGCTAATTGTACTGTTGTTTTTTTTTGTCCAATTAATATTTTTTAGATTATCAGATGCTTTCAATATTCTTAAAAAGCTTAAATCAACTCACTCTGTCTCGTCTTTCTGTCTGGTTTGTACACATTATTCCTCCCACACCCAATCTAGAACCAAGCAGAAATTTTGTACAATTATTTCTTTTACCTGACAACATAAAAACCAATTTTAAAAAAATTAACCAGTTAGCTACGTAACTATTGGTAATACATCTTGTTTGGTATTTGAACAAGGGAAAGGCATTGTTATTGAAGTGGTGGTATAAGCTGAATTAATCCCTATTTTAGGTGGTCTTAGTTAACACAAACATGAAAAATAGAATGAGATTATGGAAACAAAAGAGTTCTTATTCATGTCATTCTCCCTTTTTTTTATTTTTAAAAAAGCTTATTTATTGTTAGCCAAGATCTATTACAAATTTAATTACATGGCTGATCCAAACTAATTGATAAAAAAAAGTGTGCTAATTATAAGCTTTGTTTTTAGCAAATTTTTTTGTTTTTTTTCTCTATTTTCAGTAAAAACTATTGCTATTGGAAAAGTGCTTAAAATTATTGAATAAGTCTTTCTCAACTGCTGACTCCAGCGATCTGGGGCTGGGACTCTGAAAGGTTCTTGTTTCTATCTAGCAATGTTCATATGATCGCATTATCACAAGTTGACTGATGTCTTGCTACAAATTTATTTTTAAGTTACTGCCCAACCTACAAGTGTTTTTTTTAAAGAAAACTTGTGTATTAAACAAAATGTTGAATGTCTAGCGAGTTATAGTTTAGTGTAATATTGCAAGTGAGTGTAGCAAGAGAAGTACAGGTTTACAATCTGTGATATGAAATTTTAGGCATTGTGGCTTAATGTGTATGAAATTTGAAAGAAAAAAAATGTACCTCTTTCAAAGAACCTTTCCTTTGCATTATGTATCTCTTGAACATGCATCTACCATCATTCATCAACAATGGTGCAACTTGCTGGACCAGTTGTGAAATGAGGACTGGGACGGTTAGTCTCGTTTGACATTTGTTTTGAATTGTATATTTATGCAATATAATGAAACTGGAGGAAGGGCATTTTTTGTTTGTTTGTTTACTTATTATCTATGCCTTATTCTAAGATGCTTCTTCTAGTGATCATTTTCAAGTCCTTTTAAAGATTGGGGGAGGGGAAGATATATGTAAAATTGTGTCCCAGTCAATTTAGGAATACTTCATTCAAATTTGCAGTGAATTTGAAGGCTTAGACTAAAAAATGTCTTGAGTTGTGTAATTATGTAAATTCTACTCTAAATGTAACAGTTTGTGTAAGAAATGTACATTTAAGTTTGAGCACATTTTAAGTGATATATCACAGAAATATTGAAATGCCTATTACTTTATTGTATGTAAATAATTTATTTTGGATTTTAAAGAATGCATTTTGTTGGTGTAAACATTGAACCCAACTTGTTTTATGTTTGAATGTTTGGATGAATTTCTGTGGTATGAAATTTTGGCAAATAAAATATTTTTCCATTCAGTCTGAATGTTTTGTTCTCCTACACTTGCTATTTTTGTACACAATTTGTAAGTCAGCCTGCATAGGGCACATAGTTAAGAAAAGTAAGGCTTTTAACATAACTTATGACTCCAATTGTGTATTTACAATGTGGTGCCTGAGAAGAATATTATTATCCTATAAAAATGTTAATGAATATTTCTTATTTTGTATAATACAGACAGTACTTCAAAAAAGATGGTTATATCCTATGCCTCATGCATGTTAACCAATTTGATCTACCAAGTCACTTGTTTTCCTGGCTGGCTCAGGCAACCCATTCGATGCACTAATAGCACTAGGGAAGAAGGAGCATTTGTACAAATTTGTCCTAGCATATGGAACAAGGAATGTGCTTTGATTTTAAGCAAAATTGATAGGCATTGGCAGAAAATATTGCAGAAACAAAATAAGCTACAGGTACCCTTGGACTTAACTTGAAACAAAAGGAAGACAAAAGCCCCCCCCCTTTTTTTTTTTAAAAAAAGGAACACAGCATTTTAAGCTTTTATTTATAGTTGTATCTTGTTTAACATTTAATGATTAGATTCAAATTATCCCATTAGCACAGACTGAAGATGTCTCAGAAGAAAAAAGGTTCAACAGGAATTTAAGTTACAACTTATGACGCCCTAATGACCGCATGTTTATAAAACTAATAGAGAAGAAAACACTTTGATTTTGTTATTGTTTGCATCATGCAAATATATACTCCATTTAGTTAGGCTTGAACATTTTTTATATTACCTAGTTAAGTTTTTTGTTATTAGATGATTTGATAATTTCAACATTTTTTAAGAACTTGTCGGCCTGAATTCTCTTAAAGGATAAACCAGATGATCAGACATATTTCAAGAAGTTATGTCTAGGAACTCATCAAATAAGGTAAAATTAAACCGTCAATGAAGGTAGCGTTTCTGGAACTGAAGCATTGCTTAAAATAATTTTAGATTGTTCTCTTTTGAGATAACAAATTATTGCTTTCTCCAAGAGGCGGTGAACTTGCATGTTAGGGATACCAGTTCTGAAATGTTTTATTAGAGTTGAGAAAAAGATAAAAATTGTGATTTATTAGAGGCAAATTGGAAACTGAAGCATTTCTCAATGACCTAATTTATAACAGCAAGGAACCATTGTTTTACTGCTTTGTAAATATCAGTGATTCAAAATGAAGTTAAAGCTGTTTACCTTTCATTTATAACAAAGTCAAAGATCAAGTTAATTCTAAAGAATGCATTGAAGAGTTGCGTGAATGATTTTTCTCAAGAAGAAGACTGCATGGTTAGTTACTGAATGAAATATTCTGAAAATTCCTTACACATGGAACTTGTTAATCTGAAAAGAAATTTAGCATTGAAATTTGATTAACTTTCCACAACTCCAAACTGTGGGAGATGAGTGGGCAGACAAATGTAGAGGTGCAGATCTTAAAGAGGAAGTGGAGATGGATTGGTCACACCTTTTGAAAAGATACCGACAACAGAGCTAGACAGGCCTTAGAACCCCCAGGGCACAAGACGTAGAAGAAGAACATGACGACGCAGTATACTAGAAGTCGAGAGGACAGGAAAGAGCTGGAAAACTATTAAAAAACTAGCAAGAGACCGTAGAGAGTGGTGTGGTTTTACTGAGGTCCTATGTTCCATGAGGGAACGCAAAGGAAACATGATGATGAAATGGCTATAAACGATTGATTTTGGCGACCATTACCATTTTACAGAACTAAGAAAATGTTCCCATAGTTATGCCTGTCTCATACTGTATAGAAAATACAGTAAACATGCATAAACATGAAAATGATCAAACTGAGGCCACAAAATAAATCTTTCTCTTACAGAGTTGGTGAAATCAGAGTATGGGAACTATCTTAAGCCAGTTATATATATTTTGACTGTGAAATTTTAAAACTGCTAACAGTGTTACTAAATTTAGTCATATGGATATAATAAATTGAAATAAGAAATGCAAACTAAAAACAGGTTTATCTTGTTTTATTTTCTTAAATCCCTTCTACTACACACAAATATGTATAACTGACCAATAACGTAGGCTACAAATGGCCATATTTTAAAAGACTGAGACTTCTAAAATGTTAAAGGACGGGTCTAAATAAATACGTACCGGTAGTGAAAGAAATTGGCGCTCGGAAGCAAAAGGTTGGCCTCTCCTGAAATAACGTATTTAAAGTAATCTGCTACATTAGTAACATTTAAGTAGGACATGGTCCTCACTTAACATACGTCACCATGTGACTTGTTGGAACATTCAGAAATATTCAATTACTAGCATGCCTTGAAGTAGTTTCAGGTTTAAGAGAGGGCATGCTCAACTAGTTGCTATAAATAAATTATGGCTTTTATATAGCGCTTTGGTCCAATCTCAGTTGTGCACCAGTGGGGGGTATCTAGGAGAAGGTTATTCCGTGCTGCCTTCGGGCGCTCAGTCGGCTGTCAGACCTCGATATGCAGCCAAGTACAAGCGCACTTAGCCTCTTGACCACGCTTCCAATAAGTTTTAGTTGTCAATAAAAAAAAAAATGCTTGCTTGGCCTTTGACCAATGAAAAGGCTCTCCTAAAATTGTAGAGACATTGACTCTTGGCCAACTGCATGAGGACCTAAATCCTTAGTTGAAGACAAGCAATCATATTTTCTGTATTAACTTCACAGTACCGTACATCAATACATTTTTGTCCAGTCACTTGTTCTCTCTCAGAAATGAAGTCCTTATTCCAATAGTCTTTTGTTTTTTTAACATTCAAAACCAAAATAAAATACTACCTGAAAAAAATTTGGATTGAATTTTATTTCAAAATATTATTTTCATAATAAATATACAATATTTTTTTCTAACAAATATTTTAGGACCTTGTGTTTCCTAACCATAGCTCTAAGCATAAAAAAACAAAAAAGAAAACATACAAATAGCTTTTTCAAACTTAATTCTTATATAAGAAATTAATTCTAACTATTCATATCACTAGAAATATGTAGCAATAAAATCACTACAAACTATAGATAGTAGGGTACATACAGGTATGTTACTATTTACGAAGAAATAACTACCTATTCAACATGGGTCATGACTGATTTTGCACAATGAATTTTTTTTAGGCTGTTGAAATATAGAAACAAAGTACCAACTATATACAATCCCAACAATCTATTCAACATTTGTTTAGGTTAAATATCTTGTAGTTCTTTCTAAGAACAAATACATTTGTTTTAATCCTATGTACAGAAGTTCTTGTGTACATTGGACAGTATTTGTGCAACATTTAGATACTTAAAATAATAATAAAAAAAAAAAATTTGTGAAAATTAAAAAACAAAATGGGTAGATACCCCAATGTATTGAAAATATCTGCCTTACTATCATGAAACATTTGCATACTAAACAATTATGACCTGTCTATGTGAAAAAAAAACAACAACCCCCCCACCCGAAAAAAAACCCCTAAAGTCAGTTCAAGACAGCGACTGCAAGCTATTTTAGGAAAAGCCAACAAAAACATGAAAACATTTTGGCTCCCTAAGGTATTTGATGATAGCTCATCATCATTTGCTTCAAATTGGATGTTGTTATTTTTAAGAGTGGAGCGCAGGGTTCAACCATCAATCTACTTCTGACACAGCCTCTTTAAAGATTTATTACTGCTCAAAAATAGATGAAGATGCAAATGTTCCACAAATTCTATGAACAAGACTTTTTAAATTTGGAAATTATACTAAATAACCATGGTTTCATTGCAAATAAGACACAATATTGTCTCAAAAATGTATAAAAAGTGCTTCACATCCACTCATCTTCTAAAAAACATGACATTTGGAATCAACATTACATTTTCATGAGTTGAAATGTTTGACCAACACGCAACCTGGAATAAAGAAATAACAACTTGACTTATTAATAGAACATTAAAAAGACACTGAATTTTAGTTTACTGTGATTTTTTAGAATTTCAAATATAGACGCAACCAGAAGTGAATTATATACATTAAAATTTGTGATATTGCTCCAATGTGTCATCATGCATAAAATACTTATATTTTTAAATTGGGAGTGACATTATTATTTCAAATAATTTCTATAAATCATGGACGAGCCAGATTAAACCATTCCACATGCTGTAGTTTGCTCACCACTGGTTTAAGGAATCAACTAAGCGTATTTCTATTGTTTCAAAATTACATACAAGACACAACCACTGAATCTTGTTATTCTTATAGCTGTATGTACAAGATGAACGAATATGTCATGAGAAACAATAAATTAAATATGAGTTTGGTAAACTGCGCTGGACAGGCACACATCTTCCAAAGAATAGCTCCAATGATTACATTATACACCAAGCCAGCAAGATCACAGAGTTCTTTTTTTTTATATAATACATTAAACTCAACATCTCAAAAAAAAAGTTTCTATAACACATATACTTGATTTACTGTCTACATGACTTATCACATTTACACAAATTCTGACTCATACAAATTATCACACATTATATCATGAGCCAGCTTTGAAAAACATAGCAATACTGTATCTGCATGGGACTTTCATGTTGTTTGGGTCTAGACTTGTATAATGTATAATGATCCTGGTAGTAGAATAGCAATGTATGCATGGGTCTGGGTTCAAGAATATGGTGGTAGGCCCTCCATTAACATAGGTTTAAGTGTAATAAAAAAAAAAATTGAGCCATCCTGTATGTATCAGCACAAAAAGGCATTCTGATGAAGGTACTATCTTTTAAAAGTAATGACTTCTAACAAGTAACACATAATATAAATTTGATACTTTTCTCTCTCTCTTTTTTTTTCCAGGGCCATTGTAGGCCCTAATGGTCACAGGCTTGACATCAATGAGCCCAATCACATCATGGTTAAAATATTTGTAAAATGTTTTACATGTTTCAGATGTTTCTTCAGAGTTAAAGATAGTGTACTTCCTAGTCCAAACGACGGGGGATGGGAGCGGGCAGGATTTGAACCAGGCAGCCAACCCAAATCCTAGAACACAGAAATCATAATAAACAATAAAAGATGATGAGTGTTAATAAATCCTAAATCTGCATGTAAAAATATTTCTCACAACTAAACATGCCCATAAAATATATTTTTAAAATCCATGCCAACTAATCACTGCAGATAAGACGTCCAGAACAATACAAGACAAATTTTAGAATTGTTTAGGAATCTGGATTAGACAAGGAAGAATGAGAAACAAGTCTGAATGAAGATTAGCAAGAGAAGCTATTAGTTGTGCTGGCCACATGATACCCTCATTAACCGTGGACCACAGAAACCAATCTGCACCATAGATCACAAGATCTGAACGGGTTACTTTTAAGCAATTGAGCACTTTACAGTTTATCAGGCATCTAAAAAGCTGGTACCTTTTCATACAAAATTCATAAATAAATAAATTGTCAGAATAATATAATTATGAAAAACAAATTCAGGTGTTTTTTTTGTAAAAATGTTTTACAGGCTTCGGATGTTTCTTCAAAGGTAATTTACTTCCTAGTCCAAACCTCCTGCAGAACGACGGGGGATGGGAGCGGGCAGGGTTTGAACCCGGGACCATCGATAAATCCAAACAACAGTCCAGCGTGCAAACCGCACTTAAGTCAGTTTCAGATTTATTTAAACAAAAATATTTAGTCAAGTGCTATTTACTTTGTTTAACAAACAATAGTGGTCAAGACGCATTGTATTCTCAACCAGTAAGAACATATAATTATAACACTGTAAAGAAACTAAATGAGACAGTAGCATTTTGTAGCACTGTAAAGAAACTAAAAGAGACAGCAGCATTTTGTAATACTGTAGATACATTAAAACAGACAATAGACTTTTGTAACACTGTAAAGAAACTGAATGAAGAGGAAGTGTCTAAAACAGTGATGCCCAAAGTACGGCCCACGAAGTGGCTCCATCCGGCCCTCCGAAACGTTGGCAAAAAGTTTGAAAAAAAAAACACCATCTTTCTCTATGTTAGGGTAAATGGATTGTTGCCGATTAGCCACCATATTTTGTCTTATAAAGAATAATAAAGATAGAGTGGCTCTTTTAAAGGACATAAACAGCTTTATGAAACCAAACACATAAATAAATGAATCAGCATTTTTGTTTTTAGAAGTGATTGCTAGATTTCACCTAAAAAGGTAGATTGATGAGAACATTTACCATGAAGAACCATTTTCCTATGGCGAATGCATAAAAAAGTGTTTGCTAGCAGAGATGGAAGAACTGTGTAGGCCTACTGAAAAGAAGAATCCTGTTGATATTGTCAACCTTTCTCTTAACAATACAAAGCGAGAGAAAGATATGGGTAGACATCTTCCTCCATTCAAATGTAAAAGACAAACAAGATTTTAAAATGTTTTCTATTGCCGCTGCCAAGTTTACGAACATATCTGAAACCGCTCAAAATGTTGGTACTTATTCGCGGTAAAAACAACAGTTTTGAAATCACAGAAGTTAGTACCTATGAGGAGCATGCATGGGACCACCACTAGCAAATTCCTGTCAAAGAATTTTCAACCATCACAGAGGATCTTTCTTTTGCTTGGGAGAAATTAGTGAGAGTGACTACTGAAGGTGCAACAAGTATGGTGATGATGAACAAATTTCAAGTGATTCAGATAATGGATTTCTACTCTGTGTGGCTTGCAGAAACATTTCCAAATCTATGAAAACACGAGTTAACTATGATAACAATAATTACTTATTTGTGAGAAAACCTTTTCAGTGATATATCGGGTGACACCAATATTACTTAATAGTCTCACGAAAGAACATATAGAATTCTAGATAGATTCAGTGCTCAGACTTGGCGTCTCATCTATGCAGCCGGATATTTAAAAGTTGGTTTACGATAAATTTTCTAAATCAATGTAAGTACTAGATTCAATGGTTTCTAATTAAAATGGTTTATTGTCTATTTCCTGTTGTTTTTTTTTGTCTGTATGTTTGTTTTCATTGGTGATGTGGCCCGCGACACAACTGTCGGAAATTAAAATGGCCTGCCGACCAAATAAGGTTGAGCACCACTGGTCTAAAACAATGGAAAAAGACTAAAAGGGACAGAATATAATTTCAAAGATGATTCCTACAAAGTGTATTAGACTAGCTGGAAAAGCATTGATTTCAAGAGGTTAAGAGTTTTGTCCTTGGAAAGATGCACTTGTATACAATAGTTGATATGGACTTTCAGAACATATGTATACATTAAGTTAGAATCTAATTATGCCAACATTTTATGCACTTTGTCAGATAAGAGTTGATACTTCAAGGAACATGTAATATAAAATAACATAAAAAAAATGTTGATAGATTTCCTTAATTAAAGTTGAAAAAAAAAAATTAAAATAAAAAAAACTTCTTTCAACTACTGTAAGAACATTTCAACAAGCATTAGATATCATCATAAAAGTTTCACTTCTATCTTATGATTTAACAAAGACCCAATTTCCAAATAAAAAAATGAATAAACAGATGTTAGACTAGCAGATGGTAGCTGCTAAGTTATGGGGCCAGCCGAGATATCAATGGTTTGAGCCCCTCACAGAGCTTATCTATGTTTCACCTTATTTTCTTCACCTTGCCTCAATAACCTTTGTACCTTAGTGCAGCAATTATATGTTACATGATTACATGTCATGTTTATTCATCATCTGAAATTTCAAACTCCATTACAAAATAAAAAATGCACACCAACAACATGTCAACTTTGTTTGTGTAAGTCCTATCTTAGAATGGTTTAAGAATACAACTATAGGGGTCCACTTCAGACTGTTACAATTTAGTTATTACTTTGAGAAAAAAAAAACAACAACTACATAACATTATACAGCATACAAAAAAAAAATGCATCAAGTGAATAAAAAATGTACACAATAATGAAGCCAGACCTACATTGTTAACAGTGAATCAAAATGTCTATATTTTTCATCACATATCAAATGGAGCATTGTAGAAAAAAAAGCTTGACCAATATGATGCTAGAACTCATTGCTTTAAGAGATAACATTATCTACATAGGGATGTTAAACAAGATCAATATACTTACTTAATAAATAATCTGCAAAATCATTTTTGTGGCTTGTATTTTATCTCTTAAAAATATTTATATGAAGTATATTAATTTCCTTAATTATAATAGAAAATTGTAAATCAATTACACAACAAAACTTAAAGTGATAAGTCTCTTTAGTTTGGATATTACTTATTTTTATGTGATAAGTGCAAAAGATTTGATTTAATAGGTTAAACATGAAAAAAAAAAAAGAGGCCTTTGATTTTATATAAAGAAAAACAAGCTATGTAATATTCTCTGAAGCAATATGTGTCAGTTTCAATGGGAACATTTTCACACATTCATACAGTTACTATAAAATATCTGAAAGCATTAATAATATAAATATTATTATCCAAAAAAAGGATACACTAATAAAATAATGAAACTAAAAAAAAAAAGTCATACAAATTCTATGCCTTCATATTTTACATCTCCTATTTTGAACTCAGGCATTAAAATATTTCCATTTAAATCAAAGGCTAACAAGTATGATGCAATCCTGCCATTATCTTCTTCACTTTTTAAAGCCACTATAATATTGTCATCTGTCGCAGGAATAAACTTGAAAGATGAAAACCCATGGGTCGGATTTATTTTACCGATCTGCCGAACTTCAATGTTTTTGAAATCTTCATCCACAATAAACAAAAGGTTTGTTGCTCTTCGCTCATCTTTGACCTCATCATAGGTTTCTGTACTAGCTCGACGAGGGAGAAAAAACCACTTTTTGTGTACATTACTCCAAACTCCTGATTCATGAATAATGTAGCCTGAAAATGAAAAAAGTCTATGTAATAGGTTTTGCTAAAATATTTTTTATTCTAATCTGTTTTTAAAGCAAATTAAATAGGGCTGATTAATTTAAATTGTGAAGACTTATTGCTTTATACAGAGTCTAGAAGGAATATATATTTATTCTACAGTTAATCCTTTTGCAATCCAGCAGGAGATGACAGTGGGGTCCTTAATGAATTCTTATTAATCTTTGCACAATCTAATCAAGTGTGATTATCATAACTATTTATTGATGGCAAAAACATTTTCTTTAGAGTCTAGACCAGTGGTCTTCAAGGGGGGTGCTATCACCCTCTGGGGGAGTTTTCAAGATGGGGGGGGGGGGGGGGGGGGGGGCTGAGAACCAAAGAGGCGGTAGGGGGGCGCTGGGTATGAAGGGGGAAAGAAGAAACAAAAGGTGCACTGAAACAAACAACTTAAAAAATTCTTCAAAATTAAAGCTGGTAAACTAAATATAGACAAACTAGCTTGCTTCACATTTAAGAACCAAAACAACGTTAGAAATTGAGTTAGGAAATCCCATTTTCTATTTTTAAATTCTTACTCTTTTGCTGTAATCAGAGGGTATCTAGTGTCCTTAGATCTTGAGCACATAAATGTTTAAGATTTGATAAACAAAGTAGGTAATATGCCTTTTTGATTATAGTTTATTTTATCTACATATGTTAATATATTGATAAATAAAAAAAAAACGTTAAAGCTAACATTCAAATAAAATAATTTAACCTTTTTTAAAACAAAAAACATTGATAAAGTGTAGTTATAAAAACTCACTGGTATGTAAGGAAATATCATTAAGAGTTTTAGAGAATTACCTCTAGATAAAAAGTATGTTCTACTTTGAATGACAGCATTTTCAGGTGAGGTTATGAAACCAAGTCGGCTTCACGAATATATAACAATATCCACAAATAATTAAAGAATATTCATGAACAATTATAAAAATCTCCTATTAAAACAATATTAAAAACAAAAAAGGCAAAGCAGGCTATGTTTTAGTGGCCTCTTAGAAAAATGCATAGCTTTTTTAAAAAAGTCTTATGATATTGTTTGAAAATTTACTAAAACAAACATTTTTTTTTTTTAAACAAACATATGTAACACAAAAAGAATTGTTTTCTGTTAGTGATGAAATATTATTTCAAACTTGTCTAGTTATGTAGCTTATGACGACATAGGGAACCATCAGTGGTTGGACGCTACAATGACTTCATAAGTATTATAGATTAAAGGACAGATTTATTCACTTTTACCTAGTGAGTTATGATACACATTTCTATTTGAATCTAATTATAAAATGTAAATAAAATACTAACCCATGCCGAAAATAATCTGTTTTAACAGTTTTGTGAAACAAATGATGAAAAAGGTATTAGACTCTTGTTGTTTGCTGGATTTCGAAAGGGGTTTGTTATTGCTTATTTTGTTAAGCTCTTAAATACAATTTTGATTAAATTTTTTTTAGAAACAGGAAGATTCAATGGTTGGCAATGAAGCAGGCTACAAAAAATGTTTTACATGGTAGGCATCTAACGCAAATGAAGAAACGAACCTCCAACTGCTAGGAAAGAAATGTACTTTCATTGATTATATCATTTTTTCTTTTATCGAGATATTAAATCTATTTTAAAGAGTTTTACAATCTCACATAACTTGTTTGTTGACAAATGAATTACTGCCTGGAAACAATGATATCATGCCATTCACATAACTCTATGAAAAGATTACGATTCGCTTCTAAAATAAACAAAAATTAAATATAAATGACAATTATTAAACATCTGTTAGTGATGTTCAAATTGAATTGCAGGGAAAAAAAAAAGATTTACAAAATTATGTCTTCAGTAAAAAGGAATGTAAACATAGGAGGCACACAGGGGCGTAGCTAGGGTGGGGGAGGAGAATTAGAAAATCCCCCCATGCCCCCAAAATAAGTGTTTTTTAAATTATTTAAATTAAATATTACTCACTATGCAGGGCCCCCATAAAGGTCAAGCCTCCTGGCCCCTAAACGATGGAAAATTCCTAGCTACGCCCCTGGAGGCACAACGGAGATGTGGCTTCATTTAAATGTTTCAGTAAAATTTTAAAAAATGGAATTATGTTTTAGTTTTTCTATCAACATACATGGTTAACCTAGATTTAGTACGTAACAAGCTTAATGAATAAGCAAAGTAATAGACTAGAGGAGACCTTCGCCTAGCTTTGGTTAATTTAAAGCTTGAAATTTCTAATATTGTCTGACTGCAGGAAGCATAAGGTTCCCATTAGCTTTATTTCTTTTTGTAGTGAATTGAGCAATAATAATGTTTATATTAAAAAATAAAACTAAATTTACAATTAAACCTAAAAACAGTAGGCCCTAATATTCAAAAAATTTAAAAGGGGACTATTCTTAGGATTCAAAAGAAAGTCATGACAATGAGATTTATTTTTGTGTGTAATCTCTGTAAATTATTTGACAAAATTTTTGTATAATGATAATATTGTCTGTTTTGGCCTTCGATTCTGAAGATTACAGCTGAGTGCTATACAAACACAGTTGCGACCTGCACATTTTCCTGGGTTTTGTGCAGACAAAGCCGTTGTCTACTGGCGGTCTATTTAAGTTTTCTTTGTGTCTTAAATGTTTTTCCCGCTGCTTTTGTGAGAGCACTTCAACTGTCTCTCTCAGAGGCCATCTGCTGCCAGAGAATGCACAATTTAGGCCATGTCGTGCCTGCAGTCCCTTAAGGACTACTCTCTCTCTAAACAACAAGGGCCAGTCATATCATTAAAATCAAGATCTATTCACAGTTAAAATAGTAAAGGTAGTAAAAATTTAATTATTTGGTAAAAATCTAATGTAAATAGTACATGTTCACAAATTCATAAATCAGATCTTCGTAGATAACCCCACTTCCAGGATAAAGCCCAGTATCTTCCCAGGGTTGACATTATCAAATAGTGTTTTTAAGTTAGTGGCTCTAAAATATTTCTCCCTGACATCCTGATATCTGGGGCAATCAACGAGGATATGTTCCACGGTGAGGCGAGAGTCACAGTACTCACAAAGTGGGGGCTCCTCTCTCTTCAGCACAAAAGAGTGCGTAATGTAGGTGTGGCCAATCCTAAGTCTGGACATGGTTGTGTTACCACGCCTTGTCAGACCCTTAGATGTGGGCCGCCACCTGACATTCGCCACAATCTGCCTGAGTTTATTGTGAGTCTCAGCCTCCCATCGGTTCTGCCACTCTCGATAGGTGGCAGAGGCAATACTTTGTCTCAGGTCCGAGCAGGGAATTTGGGTTCCTGACACCGCATGATTTAGGGCTCTCTTTGCTTCTCTGTCTGTGGCTTCATTTCCCTCAATGCCAACATGGGAGGGGACCCAGATGAAAGTGACATCCCTACGGTTGGCTGTTATTTGGTCCAACAGCTTCAGGCTCTTATGTACCAATGGGATGTCAGTCTTCATCCGCCCCAAAGCTTGGAATGCAGATTTGGAGTTGGAGCAGATTATAAATTTCCTCCTTTCTGATGCTTTAACGGCCATAAGTGCAAGCGATATTGCATGCAATTCGGCAGTAAAGATGGAGCAGCCATCGGGGAGTCTACGGGAGATTGTTTTGTTCCAAAAGGAGCAGGCACACGCGACCTTTCCATCCATTTTGGATCCGTCTGTGTAGATGGTGCCACAATCTCCGTAGCTCTCCTGCAGTTCCCTAAAGTGGACATGTAGTATGCTTGGGTCTGTATTTTCTTTTTTGAAATTAAGGAGGAATAAATTTAATTTGGGTTTATTCATTAGCCAAGGAGGATTCTGAGGGGTTTCTATTTTAGAGATTTGGTCAATGGGTGGGGTTAAATTTTGGATGGGTTCTCTCATTCGAAGGCCCAACGGCTGTATGACGTTAGGCCTTCGATTGTATAATTCTACCTCTGTGTGGTTAAATATGGAGTCGAAAGCAGGGTTTGTGGGGTTGGATTTTAGCTTCACTATATACTGCATTGCATTTTTCATTCTTATATCCATGGGGAGTTCTCCAGCCTCCACATGGAGACTTGGGATAGGTGATGTACGAAATGCGCCGAGACAGAGACGCAAGGCAGCATTTTGTATTGGTTCCAGTATTTTTAGGTACGACTTCCTTGCTGCTCCATATATTATGGATCCGTAGTCTAGCTTGGATCGAATTAGACTCCGATATAGTAGCAGCAAGGTATCTCTGTCAGCTCCCCAGTCCGTATGGCTGAGTATGTTTAATGACTTTTGGCATTTCTTCTTAAGTTCGTTAATGTGGGGTAGAAAATTAAATTTGGAATTTAAGGTGAGGCCTAAAAACTTTGTAGTTTTCACGACAGGGATCTTCTTTTTGTGTATAAATAGTTCAGGGTCTGGGTGGAGTCCCCTTAAATTACAAAAATGCATACTAACTGTTTTGGAGTCCAAAAATTTTAAACCATTATCGTTTGCCCAACCCTGAATTTTGTTTAAACATAGCTGTAATTTTCTTTCTAAGGTGTTCATGTTTTTCCCATAAGTAAAAATGACAAAGTCATCAACATACAAAGAGCACTCTATGCCAGGGGACAGAGCATTTATGATGCTATTTATTTTAATGTTGAACAGGGTGACTGACAGAATGCTGCCCTGGGGTACACCCATTTCCTGGTCATGAGTGTCAGAAGCGGAGTTGCCCACTCAAACCTGAAATTTTCGGTCTTTCAGGAATGCCCCCACAAAACGGGGGAGGTGTCCCTTAAGCCCCATAAGCTCCAGGTCACGTAGAATGCCATGTTTCCAGGTTGTGTCATAGGCCTTTTCTATATCGAAGAATACAGCTACTAGATGTTCTCTTCTGAGTAATGCATTTCTAATATAAGCTTCCAGCCTTACCAGGTGGTCAGTTGTTGTCCGCCCCTGCCGGAATCCACACTGGTAGTAGGAGATCACTTTATTCCTCTCCAGGTACGAGACCAGCCTTCTGTTAATCATTCTTTCCATGGTTTTGCAGATGCAGCTTGTTAGTGCTATTGGTCAATAGTTAGCTGGGTCAGAGCCGTCTCTTCCCGGTTTAGGTATCGGTATAACTGTGGCTTTCCTCCAGCTGTTTGGGAAAGCGCCTGTTTGGCACACTCAGTTATAGACCCCTAGCAGGAATGCCAATGAGGGTTCGGGAAGGTGCTTGAGGAACTGGTAATGGATTTCATCTTCTCTAGGCGCTGTGTCATGTGACTTGTTCAGCGATTCTCTCAGTTCCTCAAGCGAGAATGGTTTGTTGTAGTCTTCATTGTTCTCTGACCTGAAATCAATGGGGTGTCTTTCCTCCCTGGTTTTGACTTTTTGGAACTCTGGAGTGTAGTGTGCAGTGGATGACTTTTTTGCTATTAAGGATGCAAGGCAGTCAGTTATTTCTCTGGGGGATGTGCCCTATGGCATTTGATTCTTTCCCTTTGATTCGCCTTACTGCCTTCCAAACCTCTCTAGCAGAAGTTTTGGCATCCAGACTGCCGACAAAACTTCTCTAGGAATTCCTTTTGGCTGACCGTATGGTTTGTCTAGCCTTTGCTCTAGCTATCCTGGGTGGTAGATACAGGCTGCAGCAAGTGATAACCTTGTGAAGGGTTATCCTAGCTGCTACGGCCTGTAGTGTTGTCTGTAGTTGTCTGGGAAGGATTCTTTATAAATGCAGCCAGTCATTTTTTCCTATCGCCAATAGCACTTTTGCAAGCTGTATCAAACCATGGTTTGCTAGGCCGTTTTGGATTTGTGGAGGTTAGGGGGACAACTTTCCTGGCTATACTAAGTAGCTTGCTAGCAAAGGTATCAGCTGGGTTCTGTTCATCGAGGATATTTTCTGTTATATCCTCGGAGCATCTTTTTTGGAACTGTTCCCAATCGGCCTTATTCAGTTTCCACTGCTGAGGTCATCCCAATGAGGGGAGATTGTTAGTAATGATGATTGGGAAGTGATCACTTCCCCGTAGATCATTGCTAACTGACCATTTAAAGTCGTCCAGAAGTCCAGAGACGCATACGATGAGGTCAATGCATGTGAGAGATCCAGTTCCTGGGTGCAAGTAGGTCGGTGATTAAGTATGCATAAATCATGTTGGAGGAAGATATCCTCCAGCGTATGACCTCTTGTGTCGGTATTGTTGGATCCCCACATGGTGTTATGGGCATTGAAATCCCCAAGGATTATATAAGGCCGGGGGAGTTGTTTCAATAGGACCTCCATGTCTGTTGGGTTTAATGGAGCGCATGGTGGTAGATACAGGCTGCAGCAAAGTGATAACCTTGTGAAGGGTTATCCTAGCTGCTACGGCCTGTAGTTCTACCCTCTCATGGGGGATGCTGTCCTTCACAAGGATACAGACTCCACCTGATGCTCTCTCTGCATCCTCAACATTCTTGCTGTAAGCACCGTAGCTTCGGAAACTGATGCTATCTTTCAGAAATGTTTCCTATAAGCAGACAGCTACAGGAGTCTCAGAGTCCATCAGTAGCTGCATTTCCTCATAATTGGCCTTGAGGCCTCTACAATTCCACTGTAGAATTCTAGATTCCATGGCTTATTCTAAATGACCTACTTGGAGCTATTTGGCCTTGGGAGGCCCCCGGAGGGGGTTTCCCTTTATTCCAGTGACCTTGGTATTTTTATTCTTGGGTTTGGATGGAGAGGAGGACAACCCCTTTAGAGGGAAGTCTTTCTCTCTGGAGAGGGGAGATCCCTATGGTTAGAGCGGAGGTTATTTCCTCCTCTCTCACCTTGGGCATCCTCTCCACTTTGATTTCTCCCCTTAGGGAGTTGGTCAACCTCTAATTCAGTAGAGGTTGGGGTGTCTGGCTGGGTTCTCAAGGAGAACCTGTGTCAGACATGATGTCTCCGGGTGTTGGTTTTGACATGCTGCTTAGTCTCCATGCTCTCATCAGCAAACAGAGAACCTGTTATTTAGCATGACAACAGGGCTTTCTTGTTTCTTCGGAGGTGCGTTCTTTGGCGGTGTTTTCTTCTGGGTTGGAGGAGGAGGAGGTGTGGTCAATGTGTCCGTCTGTGTGGCTATGGATCTTCCTATCTTAGCAACAGCCTGGGCGTAGGTCTTTCTCAAGCCAAATCAGCCCTTGGGTAGGGCCAATACTGCCGATTTCGCCTGGCTGAAGGTACATCCATTTCTTGCCTTGTACTCCTGCACGACAACCTCCTGTTTCCACACAGGGCAGTCTTGGAGTAGGCTGAGTGGCCAGCGTGACAGTTTGTGCATTTGAACTGGGCTGTGCAGCCCTTGTCCTCATGACACTCTCCAGCACATCTGGCACACACAGTGTTCCTCTTGCAGACTGCCGCACCGTGTCCATAACCCTGGCACTTGAAGCACCTCATGGGGTTAGGTATGTAGGGCCTCACTGGAACTCGTAGGTATCCTGCCTTCACATACTCTGGCGGTGTCCTAGTTCTGAATGTGAGGATAATAGTGGCAGTTTTGACCTCCTCACCATCCCTGCGCCTGGTAATGCGCCAGGCATGGGTGACTCCTTCAATGCCCTCTACTATTTCCTTCTCGGAACATTCCAGTAGGTCCCTAGAGCTGATTACACCTCTGCTGGTGTTCAGACTCTTGTGTGGCATGACTTGGAGATCACAGAGTCTTCTGCATCTTAAAAGCCCATCAGAGTGTGTCTTGCTATCTACTTCTACAAGAAGTTCCATTGACTTGTGTAGCTTAGACACACTCTTGGGCTCTCCCACATCTGACTTGAGTCCCTTATAGATAAGAAAAGGGCTCAGTTTTGTCAGGCTTCTCCCCTCCTCTGTGCACCTGACCACCAAAAATGATGGCCAGGTAGTACAGCTTTTTGTGGCCTCCTCCTTTTTGCCTAAATACGGCATCTCTGCCCAGACTTAAATCTGGGGCAAGTAGTTTATTGGTTTTTTTTAAAATCCATATATATTTTCTTGTTAGTTCGGCACCTGTGCTCCCCACCCGCCATCAAGTCCAACAAGGGGACGGGCCATTCAGATGTCCAGAATTAGCCCGCCAGGGCTACACAGGTGCTATACTCAGTCAGCTGCGATGTGTCCGATACAGCAGCTCCCTGACTGACCCTCCAGCATAGGTCGATGACCTATGCTGGTAGCTCGGCATGACCAGCCGGTTGACCCAGAGCTGGCCATCTGGGGAACTTGGAGTCAAAGTATTGTGTTGTGGTGGTTTATCCTCAGATAGCCACCACTCAAACACCAGGATCTCTTTATCCCCCCTTACCCGTCGCAGTCCACGGCAAGCGGACTGGTCTAGGACGTAGTGAGATTTTAGAGATAAGGAGACAGAGTGATGATCAATGAAGGCAGACTGAGGAAAAGAGAAGGCAGACACAATGATAGAAAAGAAGTAGGGCACTTTTGAGCTCCAAAAGTGCTAAGGAAAGAGGAGCGCAGTTTAAAGTCATGTCTTGGGACGAGTGGATCTTTATAAATCTTATAGCGCTTACAGGGGCATCTCTGTAACTCCATCCTACTCTAAGCTCAAAAAAAATATTTAAAAGGGATAGAGAAGGTAGTGTCAAAATTAATTGTTTCATTATATTCATAAAACTAGTTTGGTTAACAAATCTATTTAATGCAACTTTAATCTGGTAATAGAAATATATGATTATTCTTCATGGTTTATTTAATTTTAAGGTATTCAAATGTTAAGTTTCAGATATTTGGATATTTCGTATGTGCTTTAAATTCAATATGGAGTGTGCTCTGTTTATAAAGACAATGAATCATCTAATCTAAAGCTATCACAGCTTAAGATATTCATACATGATCAATAATAATACATTACAGGTGCCCATCTAAAACCAAATAATGTACATCAATGTTCTAACTTACAATCTGTATGACATTGACCCTACTAATGTCATAATTTCAAATTATATGTGATCTTGTTAACTACAAACACTACCAGTTGCAAACAAAGCTAAGAAATATGTATAAATTTTAGATGTAATTATGACAACTCTACAAACCTGGTGGCAGAGTACCAGTCTTTTCTCTTAGAGCATTGTATTTATCATGCCAATCAAGATGCTGAACATCCCCATCAGGTCCGACTGATTTCACCCATTGTGGGTTTAAATTAATCACTTCCCCTTGTTCGGTTGTCCATTCCTTCCCCAGACCTCCAACATACAATCGCTGATCTTTCACTGTTGCCCATTCACATTTAAAACCTTAAGATAAAAAATCAAATGTATTAAGTTAATAATTACAATTTCATCCAGTCACTCCGGCTTCAAAAACACTTTAATTCTTTTTTTTAAGCAAAAAGATAGCTTTTTTTTTTCATAACATATTAAACTTGACACACCATAATTTAAAAAAATGAGCCATTCTTTTCACTAATCTTTTTTTTGGGTGTGCCATTAGTTTACTCCAGAACTATTAGACTTCTTTGATGCAGATATTTCTAACCCATAAAACTCATCGTACATAAATAACATTTTAAAAATATCAGGATACAGAAAACTGCTAGCATACTATACTCCAATATAAAAACAAAAACCAACTGCTCCATCATTTAAAAGTGTTCAAATGAAAACACCAGTTTAAAAACAAGACAGCAGACGTTGTGTTAGACAAAAGCAAAAAAAACTACAACAACAAAAAAAAAACAACTAAAAGAATAAAAATTAAACATATTGTTATAACTCTGCAATGCGCACCGCCATCCAGGCTAGTGCTAAAAGGTGCGCACTGTGATAGACTAGACCTAAAAGGATGTCAACATTAGTAAGAGAACGATTTCCGCCCAAGGAGAGATTATGCCTAAGATAGATGTTGTTTTGTGTACCTTTGATGTCGTGTAAATTAACGTCTATGTCTCGTTGAGTTGCCTCACTTAAGTTATAACAATTGATGTCAGAAGTGGGATTATAGGCAACTCAACGAGAGGAGGTAGGATTCTATCTCCATGGCATCGTTGAAGCCATTACATCAGCTCTTAATTAAAGAGCTAAAACAAGAGCTTTGGGACCGAGGTTTAAAACCCGTCGGTAGCAGGGAAACGCTCATGGCTCGTCTACGGCAAGATCTGATTAATGAAGAAGAAGATCCAGAGACCTATAAATTTGAAATTGAACCTGGGATTGTTGATGTCATTGGCAAGATCCAGGACTGTGGGGATGCAATTAAGGAACAAATGAACACGATTAGGATCATGATGGGGAACATAATGTTGAACAAAGTAGATGAAAGTGTATTGCAAGTAGAAGGCCAAATAGACCAAAGTGATAAAATTGTGTCGCAAGCAAAATAAGAAATAAATTTGTTAGTGAAAGGGCAGTTACTTGGTCAGGACTGTGGCTGCACAAACAGTGGTGATGGAGGCGCTGGGATTGTAGCGCCGTCTGTGACCGTGTTGTGGGCAAGTGACTTTCAAGACGAGAGGCGTGATAACAATTGTTGTGATGATCTCAATGGGATGTGCCGAATGGAAAGGAAAGAGACAAATGAACAAACAAGAGAAGTCTGTTATGTGCCTGAAGTTTTTGTTCCTGGTGTACCTGAAACGAGTACCTCAATGAGCCGGACAGATCAAGACAACGTTGGGTCTGCGTTCAAGCTTTCTGTTGTGGACCTAAAAGACCTCTGTCAGTATCTATGACGGGAACTCGAACCATGAAAGCCTTAAGACCGTTTCCGATTCCTTGCCTTGGATGTCGTCGGGTGAAATTACGAATACGGGCCCTAACAATGGCCGAGACAGAAACAACGAATTTGACTTTGGCAGCGGCATAAGAGAGAACTCGATGCTTGGCAACTGCATCCAGGCTATTGACAAGAACTGTATAGGAGGCACCCTGCGTGGACAATGCCCACGCCAAGAAAACCAGCTACAAGATCTGAACTTAACAGAAATGTGTACTTCTGACCACATCAGTGAGAATGAGTTGAACGATTGTGAATTATTTCCAGCGAAACCTGATGTAGTGGTGGATGAACATTACAAGGATGTTTCATGGGCATACCTTACAGATGTAGTTGAGACAGACTATGTGTTTGAAACCATGGCTACCTGTGGGCCTACAACTGTGTCACGAGGCGTTCATGGAAAAGATCCGCTGACTTGGCGTCTTAGAACAACGCCCTGGGAACTACAGTGGTCGCCACAACCTCTATTTGTGTTAAGTGGAAAGCAACCAACCTTGACTTCCACTTACTCCCCCTTTGTCAGCTGGCTGGCATCAGCGACTATCTTCATGAGGTCAAAGCAGTGACCACGATATCGTCTTAAGCATAGACTGGCCAACTGGAAGAAGAGAGAGCGATGGCTGCGGAAAACTGTGCAGATGGCTTTGTGGACAACAGACACCCTACCGTCTGTGGTTCCCACCGATCGATCTTCACCTGAACTGTCAAACCTCCACTGCACTGTTTCTTTTCGGGACGAAAAGCTCTAAGAAGGGGGCAATCTTATAACTCTGCAATGCGCACCGCCATCCAGGCTAGTGCTAGAAGGTGCGCACTGTGATAGACTAAGACCTAAAAGGATGTCAACATTAGTAAGAGAACGATTTCCGCCCAAGGAGAGAGCCAATATGGAGAGATTGTGCCTAAGATAGATGTTGTTTTGTGTACCTTTGATGTCGTGTAAATAAACATCTATGTCTAATTGAGTTGCCTCACTTAAGTTATTACAATATTATGCTTTTAAAGGATTCAATTAAATGTTTTCATCAAAAAATGTTAAATAGGCAATAAGTGATAGAACTGGATCTAGTGAACTGGTATTTGAACTATTTCTTGTAGAAGTGTTTACAAGCAAATATTCATCTTAAATATTGACAGTGACAGCAATATCAAGAAAAATCAAATCTAAGGGTTTTCCTAATCAACCTGAAATATACTTCCTGTTAAATTACAGTCCAACCATTTTAGAAATAGTCTCTATTGCCTACTTTATAATTATAATTTTAAAAAGATTTATGAAATTCAAAATAATTAATATTATTTCACTAACCTTTATTAGTTCTACCATCACCATCATTCAAAATCACCCATGGAAGCACATTATTATTGTATATTTCATAAATAATACCAGTTCTGTCATCAAATGTGTATAATTTTCCATTGAATATCACTAGTTCTGATAATTCCATTCCTCTATCACCAGCAGCTATACTTGAAAGAAGAACATTAGGTTGAAAGAGTTTTACTTTAACTGAATTTTTTTTCTCTGATAATGTTAGATTGCCCAAGCGATAATAGCTAAACCACGTAGATTTTTTTTCTTTACTTTTTGAGTTTGTGTCAAGGTCTGTAATCAATCCTATTTGATAAACAGTACCCAATGAAGTTCTTGATGGATTCGTGAAAGGATAAGTGGGATTATAATGCTTAGCAATAGAACGCTCGAACTGCTCAGAATTGCAGTGATATCCATGTGACTTTGGCATGAACACAATCAACAAAACAAGGACAGATATAGAAAATAATACGGCGTATATAACGATACGAGGTTTTAAATGAAACCTGGCATTCCCAACGCGATAGGACGTCGGTCGGCGAATGGCTTTTGTCCATTCATGAACACTGGATGGATATGGTGAAGAAGACAACATATTGATGTCGTCGTCGTCCACTGGAAGACTCATGGGTGTATAAAATAAAGATTACCTATCATACTCATAGCGAGTTCTAATTGGTAACATGAAAAAAAAGTGTCAACGTGTCTTATTTACATTTGGATTCATGCATATCGCCATGTTTTTTTTTTGTTTTGTTAGGACAGCAGTTAATGTGTGTGCTAGTCTAGATCCAATAGACATCTAATCGTCAACACGTCAACCACGGATGCCAGGAAAACTATTTTAGTTAGGATGTTTAAAAACGAATATTCAAATTAAAGAGATCTATAGATATTGTTTGGATTTGATTAGCAATATATAAATATAGATCTGCGTAAAATGTGCAACAAATAATGCTTAAAATAATATACAAATATTATGCGATATTTATTAATAAAAAATAAAACCAATTTTTACTAGTCTAGTTGCTATGGTGACAATTTTTATTTGGTTAAAAGACCTAAAAAAATAAAAAGTTAGAATATACATAGGTCGTATCAACAGTATTAAATTTTGTAAACTTTATTTTGAAAACAACACATGCTTCCGGTCGAGAAATAGATCTAGAATCTAGTAAACACGTTTGGTTAGACAACAGTTGTTCGCAAAATTGATTTAAATCTAGATCTAGATCTAGATCCATGCCCCTAAAACCTAGCTTGGCCTAGATCTAGATATATTCATCATATATATATTATACTTAGATATTATAAGACTACCGTCTAGATCTACTATCTAGGTCTAGCCTAAATCATCATTGAAATTGAATTCATTGACTGATCAGTGAGTGATTGAGACTTGACTCTTGAATCATCAATGATCAATTTTTTTTTATATATTCATTGATTAAAATATTAGATTATTTATTTATTAGATAATCATAAGATAAATTTTAATTATTTATTATAACCTATCCAGTATCAGACCGTGTGACAGTCACAGTCCTGACTAAGGCTGAGGACAAAATGAACAAAGTGGAGTTAAATGACACTAAGGTAAGAACTTAATCTAGAATATTCTGGAACTAGATTAGATATAATAAATAATCTATAGTCTCTAGATCTATTATTAATTATAGATCTCTAGTTCTAGGATAATCTCGATCATAGCTATGATAGAACAGAAGAGGGTAATCATGAATTCATGAATGTGAGCGTCAAAAATTATTTTTCGTGACAATACTTGTTGTCTCTTCCTGGCCAAAAACAAATCCAGATTTGTTTATCAAAAATAATTTTGGCATCATTAAGTGCTGCCAACTAAAAATGAGAAATACCCATTATGTACAGATTTATTAATGTTAGACAAAATAATTTAGACCACATTAAAATAGTTGTTTTTTTTTAAAGATTTATTGCAATCAATTTTTGTGTGTGTGCTAAATAGATGTTACTTTTCATTGTCACTGAATTATTACAATCTCTGAGTAAATACTTTTTTTTTTGTGAATTATCTACGTCTGTATTTTATAGGACAAGATCTGGATTGAGATTTTTTAAAAAAGCTTTTATGAATAGCTAGACCAGATTCCATATTATTTTAAATAGTTTTTATTTTCATGAAGAGCATTTTTCATGCTTATAGCATGCTCAGAGCACTATGGTCCAATCTGTTTTCAGGATCACTGGGGGGGGGGGGGGGGTGTGAGGTATCCAGGGAAATGTTTTCAGTAATGCTTTTAGTTGCTCAGTAAGCACAACTCTGATTGAGTCCGATGTTGAGAACCTCAAGCCTTTTTATATGTATCTATCACAAGCCCAAGCGTTTTATGTCTCTCACGCTTGTCATATAGTGATTTCTATTTATTTATTTCTCTTGTTGTATTTTGAAAGTACGGTAAACAATGTTAATTAAGGGTAATTAATTTATGTAAAAAAGTGAGTAGCATGCGCCAATATTTTTCAGAGCCTGCCTTAAGTCACTGCAACCTATGCGACCGCAGTGAGCCACGCACTGTCATAGAACCCACTCTAATCCTAGATGTAAATTATTAAAACGAAACCATTTTATAACCTGTAACAGATTTTCCGTGGTCTTCTGGTTTACAAAAAGCTCCTGGAAGGTGACTTCTCACAATTTATGGAAAAAAGATACTTGCGTGTGTAGACCTACTGTAATAGTCCTGCCTTGTATTTATTGATGGCTGTCGGACTTCGACACTCTGGAGGCCTCAGACAGGACAGGGGTGAAGAGCCCCATGTCCAGGCCTGGTAGTTGGATAAAAGCCTTTCTAATCATCAACGGGTTAATGGCGCCGACGCCCTACTGGACTTCACTGAAGGAGGCATGGGCAGAGACGGCCTTAGCAGTGCGCGGGGCCCTAAGCCGTAAGTATAGGCTATATATCCATATCACATCACGCTAATGTCTCGTCCGCCTCTAATGCTGTAGGTCTTATTTTTGCTACAAAACATAGTACCTTACGTATGTACAGTACTATTGGCCGTTTGAATACATTACATAATGTACTTTATGAAAGATTTTGCCTTAAAGTTTAATCAACGTAACTAATGATTAAGACATTTGTTCATGAACAATCAACAAACTACATAATAATATTTCTGCTAAACACTCTGAAGGTTAAGATTATGGCCGCTGCAAGAAGAGCGCAAAAGGTCGATTGTTGATGCTAATAATGTGTGCTTGGACTCCTTGGTGCTTTCCCTTCAAGTTTACACCATTGTATTTGTATCCCTGGACACGACAATCAGCGATGTCCTGACCAACGTTCACCAGCGCAGCAAGAAGCGCCATGACAAATTCTTTCCTGTTAAGTTGTCAACATTAAAATACGTCTAAAAAACTCAATATATGGGACATCAGCTCTTTGTGGCTAGCATCAGGTGTGTAGTCAGAATGACGGGAAAATATTTTGCAAGTTTGATTTTATCAATAATGTTCCTTTTACTTCTGATGCCATAATGTTCATATGCTCGTTTTGAATCCTATGCCCGATGTAATGGCCGTGAGCCTTGGCGTTCTTAATTCTTCGAAGATGTACTTGCATGGTTGGGTCGACTTCGGCTATCACCGTTGTTCGTTTGTTTCTCTGTTCTCCCATGATATGCGGTGTTGTTTTCTCAAAGGTACTGTACAATCGCTAGAATTTTTTTTAACACTGCGCGCTACAGCAGTTTTACTTTTCTCATTTTTCTTGCATCACGTTATTCGTTGTGCTACCATTTGACATTCTCAGAGCTAAATCCAGCCACAAAGTCACACACTTAACGGGATGTACAGAAACCTTGTGCTGCTGAAGTTTATGTCGTGTTAAGAGCTTACATAGAAATAGTATTTGGTATTATAAAGATGCCTGGAAAGATTTCCAAAGATATTGAGTATATATGAGAACTGTTCTGGTTTTCAAAGCTGACAGTGTCAAGGGAATCTCCAATTGCGGGGCCTGGGGAGGTTGTTCCACTTGCCATCCCATAAGGCCGCTACTGGGCATAGGCGTAGCCAGGGGGAGTTGGGGTTAAATAATGTTCCCTTTTTCTTCTGATTACATCAGGTCCATAAGCTGTTTCGAAACTGTCATACCTTTGACATATGCTGATAACGCGAATGTTTATTTGTATATCATTAGGGCCTCTTCTGGCCTTGTTAGAATGTTCTTTGTGCAAACATTAAATAACTTTATCCTGATCAATTTTGTTGTTGCGTTGTGCCACTATCACTAATTTGACCACAACACATATATTTAGAAGCAAGCATCGTCTCAACAGACAAAACATTTAATAATCATAATAAAATAGTGCATAATAACTTGGCAACTCCAGCCATGGAAATACATCACTTTGAACCCATTTATATTACATCTCGTATCTCTTACACAATACATACATCTCTTTACTCTCAGGAGTCCAAAAGGTAACTGAGGTTTTCACCCCGTGGTCAAATACAGACCAATTATTTCTTCGTAAATAAGGCACGAGATAGTCAAATGACTATTAACTCACTCCATGTCACATTGAATCTCAAACTAGTATGTGACAGAAACCTATGCCGGATGTTATGTTCTGATGTCTGGGCTGTAAATTGTTTGATAGTTAATTTCGAGCCTTTCCTGTTTCGTGCAATCTTTAAGCGCGCGAGAGAGTTGTCATGTTTTTTACACCTTCAAATCAATTAACTTCTGATACAAAGCAACTTAGCATATAGTGACTTCCCTGAAATAAAGTTTATGAGGATAAGCTATATAATTGTAATAAACTGGAATAAGCTAATCTGTAGTTCATGTTCGACCATGTACGCTTTATTATGGGCTTGCATTTCAAAATTCTGTAGCACGTAGTCGTGACGATTTTTTTTTTCATTTGCACATAATTATAGCTATCATTATATTTTGTAAAGGCCTAGAATATGATAAAATGTTATTTTCTTTTTGTCTTGGAGGAAAAAATTCAGCTAGTCAGCTGTCAAATTTGAGAAGATCTTTGAGTTGGATGGCTGCCTGGTCGTGCGGTTTGCGCGCTGGATTGTCGTTCAGATTTATCGATGGTCAAGGGTTCAAACCCTGCGCACTCCCATCCCCCGTCGTCCTGCAAGAGGTTTGGACTAGGAAGTAATTATCTTCAACTCTGAAGGAACATCTGAAACATGTAAAACATCTTACGAACAAACAAAACAACATGTTTGGTGCATTTTAAAATAGTTAGGCCTACTATAAGTGAAACCAGACAAACTGCTTTATGTGTAATCAGTGCCTGCTTCTCGTGTGCTTCTGATGTGTGTTTTAATTGCAATCAATTATTCATCTGTTCTTGAACCAGTTTCCGTTGTACGTTGCAGTCTGTCCATCTTAGCATAAGTGGCCGCTCAAAAGCACACCAGCAGTCACATTAATTACATAATCAAAAACCAAACTGACCATGGTTAGGAACACTTCAGGGATGGCATCTTGAGGAAGGCGAGACTATTGGCAGACAAACTAGGTAATGAATTAGTGCTGCCGATAATTTGCAGTCGACAGTCACACCAAGCAAAACATTTGTTTGGATTTTGGGATTATTAAAGAACACTGCTTTACAGTCCGTATCTGGATTCGTTAGTTTCTTCGTTAACGTCTCTCTTTTCAAGCTATACTAATGCTCAGTTCAACCTGTTTTGTTTACATCCTAAAACGAAGCAAGAGCATGAAACAAGTAGGCCTATCTATCTACTTATCTTATATCATACAGACGTTACTTCAAAAAAGAAGATGAATACGTCCTATGCCTCATGCATTTACAGTGAAATTAATATCGTATAGGTAGGGAGGGGGCACCAGTTCTTTTCTTTAATAATTGAAGCTACGACTTTGAGCCATAGGTGGTAACTTGCATCTTCTGCAAAAAATCCTGCGGGCGCCCATGAACACCCAAAATATCTTGTCTATGAATAATACAATGAAATATGTCTTGATGTGAAATGAAACCTACATGTTCTTAGCAGCTTGTTGCCCAGATACTTAACTACTAAGACGAGCACATCAATTGCAACACATAAAACTAGTCAATTACTTCATACAGACTTTTATGATTGCTTAAATTCTCACGTAACTTCTACTTTGACCTAATCACTTCTCTTTACATCACTACTTTTCTAAAATCTTCTCTCAGGTCGACCGACTACTTAGTTACTAGACTTGGATTTCCTTCTACGTTTTTTTTTTTACATGGCTACTACAGCTTGACTTTCTTCTTAAATGGCTTATAGCCTTGCCGATTCTTTTATCCATGGTTCAATAGAAGCGGATCACAATGTCATCCTTTCACGCTCTATATTGGCCAAAATCACCTAAATATTAGAAACTGCCACATGATTACCACAGTGACTCAAATACAACAGAACAAAACATAATATTGATCTTGTATTTAGATCTATGTAGACTTAACAAAAAAAAAGCAAATCAACACAAAAGTTCAGCATATATTTGTGTCATTGCAACTTTATTAATATAATTGTTAGAAAAAAAAAGAGTTTATATAGTTAATTATATAATTTATGCCTACAAACAAGCGTGCATCACCGGTTTAAGCAAAAAGAAAATCTCAGAATACTAAGTTGGCAACACCTCTGTGACATCATTGTAAACAAAATGGCAGCGTGCTGAGCAATCTTGACGTCGCTAATGCTTTTTGTTGATGTCATATAAATATAAAAGTTCTCTTTTTTACAAGAAAATCTTTTAAAAACACTATTTACATTAATTATTTGTATTTAAAAAAAAAAATTTGAATTTTCGGTGAATCATTAATTTTTGACGCTCATCTTCATGATTACCCAGAAGAGGTAGTACTCAGTAGCCTAAGTAGGTACTTTGACAAAAAATTCAAAATAAATATATAACAACAGAAACTATCTAGTATAGTTATGTAGAGCTTGCTGAGACTGAGAGGTTTACAGTGATTCTGAGTGATACAAAATTTATCTTTCTATGTCTATGTTATATAGGAGCAATTGTGCCATTTTATGTGTAGAAAAATGGACTATAATCAATTATAGTTAAGATATATTTAGTTTCATTTTCACCCTACCTAGGATATAGTTTTACAAAGTGCATTGGTAATATTGCTATAAAAACTCTTGGGAAGAGTGAAGTGAGTCACAGGTTAAGGGTATTTTTTACTGCCAATGATGCTTCAGCTCAACAAAACCTATAATATGCTTCTAATTAGGCTGAGAAATATTTGCAACTATTTGAACCAGGTACACCTAGACGTATCGAGACCTAAAGTAGATTCTATCAAGTAGATTAGTATAAATAGAATAGGAAAGCTGTGACACTTATATTATATTGGTTAGTTTGTTGTTTTTGTTAGAAGAGAATAAATGGGCAAATGTTTGCAGTGAGCTTGATACATTGAATGAAGTTAAATGCCTAGATCTATTAGTCTATACCTAATAGATAGATCTAGATTTAATTATATATCCTAGTCTCCTGTACTAGACTACAAGAGATCATCCGTAATAGAAAATTTTAATTAATTGAATAAACAAAAAACTCAAACATTTAACACACAATTAATCATGCATACATTTAACATAGTCTAAAAGTCTGTGAAGAAGTCACAATCCCAGTGACCTGATTTAAGTAGAATATTGTGTTCAAATTTTTATTTTTTGTGTTCATGTTTATGCATAATTTGAAAACATCTATATGATTTCATGTGAGGGGGCTATCTTAAAATTTAGTTAATATTAATATAGATTTAAAATATGAGTTAATTGATGCCACAATATAGAGACAGTTTGGAATAAATTTTGGTGTTTTAAAATAATAACAAATATAGGTTAGGGGTACAAATATAAGTAGTCAATCTTATTCTCCTGAAACTAAAAAAGATTTTGATACTTCATTTTCTTTTCTATGTCAAACCATTATCAAATAATGCGCTGTCAAAGTCAAACTTTGAATTTTTGGCCTATAGGTTTTTGAAGTGCATAACATACTCTAGATCTAGATTACAATTTTAGATTTACTTAATTGTTATACTTCTTAATTAATAAATTTAATATAGTATCTAGTATTTAAGTAGTAAATTTCTAGCTCACAAACCTGATTTCATTAGACTGATTAGTTACTAGTAATATTAGTATGTATGAGCTTTACTAGCTAGATCTAGTTTAGACTAGTCTAGAGTGTAAATATTGAAGGAAATTAAGAAATTATGAAGCCCTGAAGTACAATGGCTGGTGTTGTCATGACAACCGAATTTTATTTTAATTACAAAAATGCATTTTAAAACTAGATCTGATTGCAAGGTGAAAACTCTTTAAAAACTATATCTAGAATAGTTAATCATATTGATATTTGCTACAAGATTTGAGTCATTTTTTTATTGATAGAGTAAATGTAAGTAAAGTTCCCCTTTCAAACCTTGTGGTCTATAAGGGAGATGATGTAAAGGTCATCTGTTTCTGTGGCCTACGGTTAACGAAGGTGTCATGTGGCCAGCACAATGACCAACCACCTTTACTTTTCCCCAAATAATGTCAGGTACCCATTACAGCTAGGTTGACTCAGAGGTGCCCAAAATGAAAAATCCCAGGATTTGAACCTGGGACCCTGGTTTGGAAACCAAGCCACTACACCTATTTTTTTTTTTAATTGATGAAATACAATATTTTCAATAAAATGATGGAAAAACTGAAAATCTCCGTAGTGGTCAGTGTTATTTTTTCAAAGTTTATAATCAATGTTGGTGATAGATTGGATAGATTATTGTAAAAATTGGTAGAAAGACACATGTAATATTAGTGGAAACTAAAATCAACAGCGTATAACTTATCTATAATTAGTATCCGTAAAAATAAAAATGTAGCTCTATATACTTTCACTGCAAAAAATTGTCAAAGACAGAAATGTTTTCCTTCATTTAAAGTAATCACACTCACTCCTTTTAGCAAATGGTATCTTTACATATAGTGAGCATAATCAATTTGAAGCAAAGACATAGGACCTAGATGTAAGAGGAAAAGCTGTCTCAAGATTTTATTTTTTGACACTGGGATTTCTGTTTTCTTTATGACATCACTAGAATATGTTGGTGGGCCCCCTCCTCTCCATAAAAAAGAAATTTAGTGACATAAAAATTGAGTAATCTGTGTGTATCTGTACATTTGCCAAAAAGACATTCCTATTTAAGTAATGTCATGTTTATTTTGTAAGCAATAAAGTCATTAAGTTTGATTCACTAACTTATAACTCTGAATAAGTGAACATGTCTTAAACTCAATATTTGTACAGTTTCTTAATAGAATTAAATGAAACAATGTTTTATTAGTTCCTTTTCAAATTATATATACACATTTACTTTCCCAAACACTTCTATGTGTAAACCTATTAAACATTATTAAAAAAAAAAGTGTTCTATGTCCATTATTTAACAGTAGATCCTACATTTATATATTAAAAGGCCACTGCAACCTATGTGGGCTACCTTGGGCCCTGCACTAATTCTAGGTGTAAATTATTAACTTAAACCATTATAACTTATTATCTCCTGATATTGCAAAATATATGAAAAAGGCCTGGAATTTTCCTGAAATCTCATAAAAATCTCCTGAAAAATAGATAAAATTGTCATTTTGGGGTGTCATTCAATATGGAAAACACCAATCCTATGTGTTCAAAAAAAAAAAACGGCATTGTCAGCTTTCATTAAAAAAAATCTAATAATAGGGCGAATTTTAACCAATGATAGATACACTGCTTGCCGAAACTTCTTTATTGCATTCAGAATATTTTTAACAATAAGCCATAACTGGCTTCTGGTGAAAGAAGCATCTCGCGTCTCAAATTAACTTGATACTTGAGGTCAAAATTTACGAAGATAGATGGAACATTTGGCAATTCTTGCTATTGAGCATCATCTATGTAGGAAACAGAATTTTGATAATATATTTTAATAACAAACTTTCATGGGAAGACCACCTTGGAATTCTGACAAAGAAAACAGCTCAGCGACTCTTTTTTCTGTACAAACTTAATAGCTTTAAACGAAACAAGAAGATCCTAGATACTTTTTACACAGAGACTATACAAAATCTGCTAACATGCGGAATAACTTGTTGGCAAGGCAACGCTTCATCTAAACTGTTGCGACATCTAGAAAACATCATAAAAAGGGCATAAAAAATTACACTCATAACATTACCATATTTATAGGAACTTTTTTTTTTTTGTCTATGGAAAATCAAAAAAATCTTGGAAGACAATGGCCACCCGCTCCATTAGAACTATGTTAGGTCGAAGTCGAAGTGGGCCACTGCTGTCAGTCAAAACAAGAACAGAGTGATACGAAAATTCGTTCATACCTTACTCAGTCAGGCTATATGACCGCCACTCATTGATCAGGGAACAAAAAGCACCAAGATGCCTATGTGTAGTCGCTGAATGAACTCTTTATGTTGTGTCTGTTGTATTTATGTGTATTTTTCTGTTGTGTTGTCTTTATATGAGAAAAGAGTCCTTGTAATCACAACAAATTTCCGTAAGGATCAATAAAGCAGTCTTAGTCTTGAATAAAAAGCTTGGATGAATTTATTTCAAACAAATGATATTTTATTACAAAAAAAAAATAATAATTCCTCCACCACCTCAATGAAAAAGGCTAATACAATTCATCACCTAATAGGCTAAGTTTCAAGGTATAAATTTTTTAGTTCTGACTGAAGCTTGTGTTCACAATGTCATTCACTTGCTAACAGGATTTGTAACTTAGAGCTAATAATACTTGTTTGTTAAGTGCATACTATTAGTAAACTAATAGATACATATATCGGTATGTAACAAAAGTATAATATTAATTAATTTTTTTTTACTGTATTTAGGTTTCAAAAGCCATTTCAGCATTATGCCACGTTGCTGAAAAAACAGAGAAAAAGGATACTCTGTTAGAAAAAGTTGATGTAGTTCAAATGCAGATTTGCTTGAAGAAAATACCATCTAACAACAAAACAATAAAACTGTAAGCAACAGTCAATTTTTTTGTTTTTTAAAGCTTTTTTTACATTTTGATTTTTCTGCATTGCTTATTTTATGTAATTAAAAAGAGAAAACATTGACATTACAATGTAGATACCCCAGACAATCTTAATTCTAAAAGCTTACCTCATGCAGACTTTTTCTTCAATTAGTCAGCTTTTTGTTGATGAGCTGCAGGCTAGGGTTAGAGTCTGTTAGTGTTTTGTTCTTCTCAGCACTGTCATACAGTGTTATGCTGGGGTTTTGTGACCATATGGTCTGTCTGATGTGAGTTTTTTTTTTTTTTTTTTGGTCTAATTTAAAGATTTGTGTTCTGTTATGAGTTGAAAGATGATAGATTGTTCATAGCAAGCATGGAAATGACCTTATACAGACATTAGTTTCATTTGTGTTTAAAGAAATTTATATTTATAATATTTTCTTGAAACTTCATTTCATGTTTTTAATCATTTTTTCTAATCATTCTTTTCTTTTTCAGAAAACTACCACACTCCATATACCACCCAGATTTGGATGTTTGTTTGTTTGTTAAAGATCTTGATGTTAAAGATAGAGAATATGAAAAGACTGTTAATCACTTTCGGGATTTATTTCGACAGAAAGGCATTAATTGTGTAACAGATGTAAGGTTTATCATTTTCTTTATATTATATTTAAGTAATGCTAAATTTTTATTATAGAAGCACTAGAGTACAGTGATGAGAGAACAAAGTAAAGAAAATATGATGAAACACAGAGGCTCTTACAAGGACTCAAATCAGACTTTTGACTTGGTAACATCACCTAGCATTGACACAGGTACCAAATGCTGATGACCATCAAGCCCCAATATAAAGATCCTTTAAGATCAGTTGATTTCAGACAGTCTCCATTCCTCCACATTCACTTTCACAAAAAAAAAGCCTGTTTTTCCACCAGAGTAAAATAAAAAGATTGAACATGATATAATAAAATTTATTAGCATATATTTCTGGTTTAGTATTATCCAATACTGGTGCTATAATGCAATATTATCCTTGAATATTTCTTCTCATATAAGATGCTTACTTTGCTTACTTAAAATGTGCACAACAGTTTATTAATATTTCGTAATTAAAACAGTAAATGGTTGTGTTCTTGGCTTGAAGTATTTTTTAAGATAACTGTATGCAAAAAAAAAAACAAGTTTCACTGTTACCACTGATAATGAATTGTTTTGTATTTCAGATAATCCCTTTAAAGTCTTTGAAAACAGAGTATAAGCCCTTTGAAGCCAAGAAAAACTTATCCTATGCCTATGACTTGTACTTAGCTGATGTTAGAGTAATAAGGCTTCTGCCCAAGCTGTTAGGAAAGCATTTCTATGGCAGAAAGAAGTATGTTCTTTAGTGAAAGCTTTTTTTTTTAAAATTTCTTTTCACTTATAAATGAATAGATCGATGTAGGCATCTACTAGTTTGTGTTAACAATTGTAATTTAGGTGCAAACTAGAAATGGTAAACTAAACTTTTTTTTTTACATCAGTGATTTATGTCACTGATATACTATCACAGTGTTACATTGGCATTGATATGCTGTCACAATGTTTACATCAGTGATTTATGTCACTGATATGTTGTCACATTGTTACATCAGTGTTACATTTGCATTGGTATGCTGTCACAGGTGCTACATCACTGTTACATTGGCATTGGTATGCTGTCACAGGTGCTACATCACTGTTACATTGGCATTGATATGCTGTCACAATGTTTACATCAGTGATTTATGTCACTGATATGCTGTCACATTGATACATCAGTGTTACATTGGCATTGATATGCTGTCACAGTGCTATATCACTGTTACATTGGCATTGATATGCTGTCACAGTGCTACATCACTGTTACATTGGCATTGATATGCTGTCACAATGTTTACATCAGTGATTTATGTCACTGATATGCTGTCACAATGTTTACATCAGTGATTTATGTCACTGATATGCTGTCACATTGATACATCAGTGTTACATTGGCATTGATATGCTGTCACAGTGCTACATCACTGTTACATTGGCATTGATATGCTGTCACAATGTTTACATCAATGATACATGGCATTTGGCATGCTCTTTTGTTGTTGTTTACTGTGTAACTAACAAATTATACTTGTTTACTTGTTTTGTTTTTAGAAATCCAGTTCAAGTAAACTTATTAGCCAAAGACTTGGTGAAAGAAATAGAAACAGCCATAGGCAGCAGTTCATGTGTTATTACTTCTAAAGGGGCCTCAAGGTAGGCATAGAGATTATTTTGATCAGTAGTTGTGGTTATTATTTGTATATACATGTTCACATTGTGGCTGACAATAATCCTGGAGTTTAGTTTTAGACTTCTCTCTGCTCAATAAATTGTTACTTGATGGTGGCGACCAAATTTACAGTTAGTTGGCCATTGTGCTGGATACAAATTTATTGTTAACAGTTGCTATGAAAACAATTGAATCTCTTATAATAGACTTTAATATTGTTTTAAAAAACCTAATTTCCTTACATGTCAGTTTTATGGCTTCTTTTTTTTTTTTAAGTGATTAGTGTTTAATAACAGTAATAGGAAAATGCACTCTACTATTGCAGATTTCTCTGCATTATTAATCAGTAACTTTTTTTTTTGCTAACCAGCATTGCTACTGTTGGCCATGTAAAAATGACCCTGGGTCAGGTGACTGAAAATGTTGTGGCAGCTTCAGAGCAGATATCACAGGAAGTGGCTGGAGGTGCAAATAATATCAAACAGTTGAATCTCAAGACCAAAACATCATTGAGCATTCCAATCTACATTGCAGAAGGTATATGTTTATATCTAGTCCTGTACAAGATTGGTAAAAGTTAAGTTCCCCTTTCAGACCTTGCTATCTCTGGGGCAGATGATGTAAAGGTAATCAGTTTCTGTTTTCCATGGTTAATGAGGGTGTCATGTGGCCAGTACAATGACCAACTGCCTTTACTTTTCCCCAACTTAATGTCAGGTACCCATTAGAGCTGGGTGGACTCAGAGGAGTCCTAAAGTGCAAATAATATCAAACAGTTGAATTTCTCAAGACCAAAACATTATTGAGTATTCCTATCTCAGACCTGCCTACGGTTACGCAAAATCTCCCAAAAATGACTGTCAGTACGAAAGTACGAATTTAACCCGTTGCGTTACACATTTCGTATTTTTTCCCCTCTCTTGACTACTTTACGAGCGGTCACGCTAAGTCGTCCTGTTTGAGGAGGGGGGGCGGGGACAGAAAAGATGGGGGAACACAATGTGTCCAGATCTATATGTTGATTGGTTTTTAATAGCAATTAGTATAGTTTAGAAATGAAGAACGCGAGAGTGAGGGAGTGGCAGGTTGGTACTGTCAGTTAGCTGATACACCAACTTGTCTTTTTTTTTTGTAAGTTCATTAGTAGAAATTAATTATGTTGGTGCATTAAAAAAAAAAAGTCGAATGTAAAAAAAAAAAAAAAAAGAATCCCTGATTCCCGTATTCATTTGTATAGAAAAAAATATTGAAGTTCTATCGATTCAAAACACATTGAGTGACATTGTAGATATCTACTCTAGATCTAGAATCTTGATAACTTGTTATACAGGAATAGAGTCTAGCTAGTCATTACGTTATGATTCTCTACATATGATTACTCTACAATCTAGATCCAATTTAGTTATAGTATGATTTAGAATTTAGATTGACTAGATCTAGATCGATAACATCTACTACCATTTAGTCTAGATCTAGGCTATATTCTTAGTCTTAGTATAGAATAGATCAAGGATGAAGGTAGGCCTACGAAAGTTTGGAGTAGACCTTCGTTTGTAGCGGATCCACGTCATCGGTAACACTCATGAGCCCAGATCTAGAGTAGATTATATTCATTATATAGACATAGATCCAGATCTAGTCTAGATATCATCTCTATTGTCATAGTGATCTGATTTAGATTGTAGATCTAATCATGACAGCTACAACTGATATTATATATATATATATATATATATATATATGACAAAATAGTGGATCGCGTAAGTGTTATGCATTCTGGTGCCAAAATACGCATTTTGACCATTAGCGTTATGCATTTGGACTTTTTTTGGTAGGCAGGTCTGCTATCTACATTTCAGAAGGTATATGTTTATATCTAGTCCTATACAAGCTTGGTAAAAATAAAGTTCCCTTTCAGACCTTGCTATCTATGGGGCAGATGATGTAAAGGTGATCAGTTTCTGTCGCCCGTGGTTAATTTTAATTTTAGTCCATCGAATGATTTCTACATAATATGGTAGGAAAAATCTTCTTGAACATTCATTTATTTATTTAACTCTTTACATTAGTGTAAATTAGTGTTTAAATCTTATATAGCATATTTTTTTTTTTTTTTAACAAAAGGTGGTCCCCAGGACATAAAATTACCTAAAAAAGAGAGAGTGCGTGAAAAAGTTGAAGCTGAGGAACTCTCCACTATGCTTGATGCCAAAGTAAAAGTTTTTTCAAATGGTCGAATCGAAGTTATTAGAGAAAAAATTCCTGGTGCTCCCAAAGAGAAAAAGAAAAAAGTGTTACCAAAGAAAACTGTACCCAAAAGGTCAAGAAAATTGAAAGGAAGGAAATAGAAAATGTTCTCACTGCATTGTACAATAATATCTTGTGAAAATTTATTAAAGGAGTTTCTCAAAGTAGGAATGAAAGGAACAAGTGTCGTATTTATTTTCGTGTTGGTTTAATTAAACATTATTGAAGCATGAATATGTTTGAGCCAGATGTGACGATATATTTAGAGAGCCAGATGACAACAATAATTTTGTGGCTGATTATTATGATGAGATTTGAGATTGTGTTGATCAGTCAATTCGTTTCTGATGTTCTAATTTTGTATGGTTCTATTTTTTAAACAACCACTGAATGCTTAAAGAATAATGATGATGGAGATACAAATGTAAACAATAAATACAAAGCTTTTATTCTGGAACTAGGAATCACTTTAATAATATACATACTGTACAATACAATTTAATTAAACACATGTACTGTCGTCATTTAAACTCCCAAAAACTAACAACGCATCTTCTTAAATACCTTTTATCATCCCTTTTACCGCCTTTTTTAAAAGTATCCAAGCTTCTCCGGCATGCTTGGAATTTCCAACCACTTCTATGTTATTTTTAAAGCTGTCGGAAATCCTGTCGTTTATATACCAACAAGACCTTGTGATGCAAACAAACAAGAATTGAAAGAATAAATAATTTGTTATTCAAAAGGGCCTTGCACGCTTTCGCTTTGTGACGATATATATTTATGGTTTGCATAGACTTGATTGTTTTTATAATAGCATTGTCCAACTATTAAGCTAAATTTGAAATACTGGTAATCAAATGAACATCTTGATTCTGAATTGAATTCATTTCAAAGCAATAAGAAATATTAATAATTTATACTTAATTATTCATTAAAACTATAAAATATCAATATAAAAATGTTCCATACTGCCTGATAATTAGTTATATATTTATAAATAGATCATTTTAATTCACACTTTATATAGTCATTAGTCTTATCAAAAACTTGATAAAGTGTTGAAAATCTGATTTCATGATATTTTGCAGCTTGCAAAGTTTTAATGCAACAACTTTATTTTCTAAAAGCAAACCCCTTTGTTTTTAAAGTTAGTCAAGTTCCCCCTTCAGACATTGTGATATATATGGCAGATGATAACAGTAAAGGTCATAACCCAAATCAACCCCAACTATTGTCAGGTATCCATTAGAGCTGATAGATGCAGTAAAGATCCTGAAATTAAAAAAAAAATGGTGTTCACCATGATTTGAAACCGGAACCCTTCGGTTTGGAAGCCCAGCACTTTACCACTCAGCCATGTTCCTCCTTAAAATTAAGCATGTAAGCTGCTTTTTTTTTTTTTATAAAAATACACCATTTTTTAAACTAAATTAGAAAATGCGACAATGAAAAATTACTTAGATTGGTTTACATTATGTGGACAGCCCACAGTTTTTTTAATTGATTTATATTTGTAAAAAATACATGTATGAAGTTGAGTTTCTTTCAATAAAAAAATAATGTTATTACCTGTATGAATAAATAGGTACAGAGTCTGATGATTCAAGCAATCTTCAGCTACATACATTTTGTTTTTTCATTGTTACCAGATTTTATTGGAGGATTTGAAGGAAAACTTTGTGTGTAGACAAGAAATGAATTGCAAGTGCTGATCTACATCACTAATTCAAAACCAAACCAAGTCTTCAGCTGATTAGCTTTTATTAGAAAACAACAAGTATTTTAAAAATGCAGTCACATAAAAATTTCTCAATGATAACATTATTTATGAACATGACAACTGGTTCTCAGGACCATTACTTGGTACTTTTACTTCAAACAAACCAACCATGGTCACCTTCTTGAGACCAACATAACAAGTTTTGAGAGCTATTTCTTAATTTCAAACAAGAAAAGTAAAACAAAAAAACAAGATAACAAAATGTTGACAACAGATTTCTACAAATACCTTGATGAGAAGTTGATACATTCAAAAAGAAATAAATGAGACAATTGAGACAACTAAAAGAAAACCATTTAGAAAGATTATTGAACTTGCTTCATTCTCAATATTGCTTGTATTAAATGAAACTGAAAAGAAAAAAAAAAGAACAAATGCATGATTTAATTCTAATCTCTAATTCATTAAATAACGTACATATAAGAATTGTTTAGTTATTTCTAGTATCCATTACAGCGATGGGTAAACTTTTTGAGCAGAGGGCCCATAGTTAGTTTAAGGACAAATTTTGGCAAGCCATAATGAGATGAGACAAGACACTACAGAAATTAGTATCACATTTAATTGTAACCAATGCAATGTCAGAAGTTCAGAATGTTTTGGATGCAGTTCATCTGACTTTGATTCAGTTTGTATTAACAGTTCACCGAGTAGTTTATCCGTCAATCAGTTTATGACTTTTCTTAAGCTGCTCATAAACATATGATATAAACACAGCACATCATCTTTGAGCATAACAGATTACATTTGATAAATATTACATTTGGAAAGTTTTCGACAAGAACATGAAGATGTCTAATTCTACCATGTTGGAGAGGATTATTAGATAGCACATTAAAGGGTCTACTGAAAATAACTCGATCTTTTTCAATAGCACCGAAGTCTTGAAATCTTTCCAAGCTACCATCAACTTGCCTCAAGCTATCTTGTATGTTCGCGGGTAGTTTTGATTGAAAATGCAAACATATCCAGACATGTTCCCCAACCTGTTTGGAGCTTCATGTCATGATCGTACTAATCCATAGTGTTGATGTAGGTCATTTGATAATTCTTACACTTTTCCACAACTGCATCCAAAATATTTGGTTCTTTTCTTTCTCCCTTTAAAGATCGCATGACTGCTAACATTTATGTGTGTTTATGTATGTTGTGTGTGTGTGTGTTTGTTTACTTGTTGTCTCCCTTGTCATACTGTTCACGTGCTCGCATGTTTGTCTCAAGTATGTTATCAGTGTGTATTAAAGTCGCCTGCTAGTTTTTTTCACTTTCTTGTCATGTCAATAAAATGGGGTTTTAACTTAAACAGCAGTGTTGTTTTTACATCCTAATTGATAATATAACAGATGCCTTTTTTTGTTTATAATACCAACTACACAGTACCGTAATAGTAACATCACTAGAACAAGAGCAAAGGCAAATACACATCTAGGCGTTATCATCATCAACAAGCTTTCATGGGAAGACCACCTTGGAACTCTGACCAAGAAAACAGCCCAGCGACTCTTTTTTTCTGTATAAACTCAATAGCTTTAAACTAAACAAGAAGATCCTTGAGACATTTTGCAGCGCAACTATACAAAATCTGCTAACATACGGAATAATTGTTGGCAAGGCAACGCCTCATCCAAACTGTTGCGACGTCTAGAAAACATCATTGAAAAAGCATAAAAAATTACACTCAACATTACCACATTTATAGGAACTTTTTGAACAAAAGTGCCTAAGAAAAATCGAAAAAATCTTGGAAGACAACGGCCACCCGCTCCATCAGAACTACGTCAGGTCGTCGCGAAGTGGGCGACTGCTGTCAATCAAAACAAGAACGGAGCGGTACAAAAACTCGTTTGTACCTCACTCGGTCAGACTCTATCACCGCCACTCATTGATCAGGGAACATGAAATGCACCAAGATACCTGTGTGTAGTCGCTGAATGAACTCTTTATGTTGTCTGTTGTATTTATGTGAATGTTTCTGTTGTGTTGTCTTTATATGAGAAAAGAGCCTTGTAATCACAACAAATTTCCGTAAGGATCAATAAAGCAGTCTTAGTCATAGTCTTAGAGCAGAACTTTCAAGGTTCACTGCTCTGAGGTCCTCCATGAAAGTGTAGCGCCAAGTTATATTAGGATTTCCCGTTTCCGCTTTCCTCGTAATGGCCTCCATGTCATCGCAGCTTTTGGTATACACAATTCATTTTATCAGAGAAAATGTCCCGCAAACCTTAAGCGACGCTCTGTCACAACCTCAATAAGTGGTCGACTCCAAGTTCGGCATAGGATTTCCTTGATTGAGACTGATCTCTATAACTGACTCCTAAAATCCGTCTCAGCCATCTTTGTTGAGCCACATTTAGTCTTTTTTCAATTTCGGCAGACGACTTCCACGCCATTCACTGCACTTTATTAATGGAGAAGAGCGATTGGTAGAAATGTGTAACCTCTCTTGGCTAAGCTCTTGGAATTTGGTGACTGTAGTTTGCTTTAGAATTTATATCAAAAAGGGAAGTTTTATCGTCAAAACCATCTGATGGGGGGTTTACAACTAAAAAATCTCTGGATTAGGGGGGGGGGGGTATACACAAAACACCTCTTGGCTACACTCAAAGAATCTGTAGGCCCCTATGCTTTATATATTGAAGAGGGGGATTTATTGTAAAAAAAATAATTTCGGAGGGGGTTTTAAAATCGAAATTCCCTTTGGCTATGCTCTTGGAATTGGGGATTTTCGTTTGCATTATTTTTTGTTTTATATAAAAGGGGGATTTAATTGCAAAACCCTCCTAGAAGGAGATTTTAAACTCAGACCCCCCAAAAAATCTCACCTAAAATAAACAACATCATAGAAAAAAATCAGTCGCAAAATTCACCCCTCCCCCGCAAGAACCACAAGACCCCCCCCCCCCCCCCCCTGGCTTCGCCCATGTATGCTAGGACAAATGGCTACAAGTGCTGTTTGATCATGAAATGGGTTGGCTAAATCAACCAGGAAAACCAATGACTAAGCATATTCTTCGATTAACATGCACAACTAGATTAACTCATGGGTACATGTAGGACTTAATTATCTTCTCTTTTGAAGGAACCTGTCATTTGAAACTTAATTATAACTGTAACACCCCTCCCCATATATATATATATATATATACAACTGGAAGGTGAAGAACTGGAAAAATTCATAACACTTAAAATGACACAAGAGGAAGAAAGAGAAGAAAGGCGATTAAATAGGGAAGAAGTCAAAAAGAAAGAAGAAGATAGAAGGAAGGAAATCTTAGAACTAGAACTAAAACTTAAAGAGAAGAAAGACAAAGAACAGCAAAATGAAAAGGAGGAACACTTTGACAAATATAAGCAATTGGACAGAATGTCTCCATTCGATGAGAGCCCTAATGAGTGCATTGACTCATATTTACTGAGATTTGAGGACATTGCAACAGCCTGCAACCTCCCACAGTCAAATGGGCAAGAAGCCTCATGGGGCACTTGAAAGGGAGAGCTATGAACAAATGCATTCAACTGAGAGAAGAAGAAAGAAAAGATTACGTGGCCGTGAAGGAGGCTTTGCTGAGACAATTTGGCTCCACAAAATAAGAATACCGAAGGAGATTGAAAGAATCGACCCCTTTGGCGAACGACGATCCACAAATATTCGTCACCAACATGTCGATTTACTTCGATCGATGGGTAGATTTGTCAAAAGTGGATCACAAATATGAAACCCATCATAATGGACGCTGTGATGGAAGCCTACAATAATAATATGAAAACATACGTCATGGAACGAGAGCCAAAGACCATCAGCAGCTTGACATCACAACTAAGACAGTATAAGGCTGCACACCCTAAGGAAGTGTTAGCAAGAGAGAAACCAACTGCGGCATCAGCTTTTATGGTAAACAACGCTGCAAGAATGCGGACTCTATATAGAAGAGAGAACGCTGACAAGAGCCCAACATATACAGAAAGAAGAGAGAAAGATGAAGAAAGAGCCCAACATATAGATATCAAAGAGAGAACGCAGATAAGAGCCCAACATATACTTAAACGAAAGACACAGATAAGAGCCCAACATATACTTAAACGAAAGACACAGATAAGAGCCCAACATATACTTAAACGAAAGACACAGATAAGAGCCCAACATATACTTAAACGAAAGACACAGATAAGAGCCCAACATATACTTAAACGAAAGACACAGATAAGAGCCCAATATATACTTAAACGAAAGACACAGATAAGAGCCCAATATATACATATAGAAGAGAGAAAGATGAAGAAAGGAGCCCAACATATACCTACAAGAAAAGAGACTATCAACGTAATCAGCAAAGAGTTCGTTTCCAATGTCAAAATTGTGGTAGAACAAACCATACAACAGAGACTTACTTCTACAACCGACGCAATAGAGATTGGAACAACAGACTAAGAGATCGAGCGTTCGCGGCCAAACACGTTAATAAACTGCAGGTATACCCAGGCTTTGTGGGAGAACAAATGACCAACGTACTGTACGATACAGGTGCAACCGCAATTTTAGTCGCAAAAAGAATACGTCGACCCACAAGAGTACACAGGAAGAAGACAAGAATGTGTTGGTTACAGTGGCCAAGTAACTACACATCTGGTAGCACGTATCAACATAAACACACCGTTCATCAGTGGTTGGCATGAGGCTTTAGTACTAAATAATAAGGCAGACAACATTGGCTGCATCAAAGGCTCTAAACCTTGCACAGTAGAAGAATTGAACAAGTGGAAAGAAAAATACACACAGAAATGTTCCATGGTTACTACAAGAGCTCAGAAGAAAGCAGAAGAAGTGCTAAATACAAACGATAAGACACATGTTCCTTATAACAATGAAAATGAAAATACAGCAACAGAAAATAGTGATATGAGAAGCCATAATCAAGAAAACAACCCGAATGAAATCTCCACTGAAAGTCAAGACCCACTACAGATTAAAATAGAAACATTTGTCAGTGAACAGAAAAATGATCCAGATCTAATAAAACTCATAGAAAGTGAAGCTCCACCAAGACGAGGGTTAATCAAGATAGGCGAAGAAGGTGTTTATTTGAGAGAAATTCATATGAAAGCTGGCAAGACACAACAATTGCTAATTCCAAAGAAATATGGAGCAACAATTTAAAGTTTGCACATGACACCCCTGTTTGCCGGACATACGGGAGTAAAGAGAACATTGAATAGAATCTTGAATGATTTTTTTTGGCCATAAATTACACAAGCAGTCAAGGCCTATATAAAATCTTGCCATATTTGCCAAATACATGGAGCAAAGGGAACATATATGCAAGCTCCAATACAAACAACAGACTTAAGTGAAATGCCATTTGAAAAGATAGCTGTATATATTATTGGACCCATGTCAGTAATATCCGGTAGAGGCCATCGCTACATACTGACTGTTGTAAACATGTGCACACGGTTTCCAGAAGCAATAACATTGAAAAGAATTTCTTCCGAAGATGTCGGAGACGCACTAACAGCAATATTTGCAAGAACAGGTTACCCTCGCATAATACTGAGCGATCAAGGCACCCAGTTTAAATCAAATGAATTCGCACAGTTTTGCAAAACTCTGAATATTAAACAATTTGCTGCCCGTTTCCACCCCAAACGAATGGGATGTGCTAACGCCTGAACTCAATGCTGAACAAAGTAGCACAGGACAACCTAACAGACTGGAACAAGCTGATCAACCCCATACTGTTCGCCTACAGAGAAGTACCACACACAACAACAGACTTCTCACCATTCGAAATGCTCTATGGCTCACATGTTAGAGGACCCATGTCACTATACAGAGACTTTCTAGTTAATAGGAACATAGAACATGACGTACTCACAGGATACAATCTTGTCATCAAAACAAGAAAAAATATAATCGAAGCACGCGAAACTGTCCAAAAGCAAGCTAATAAAGAGAAACCAGAATTATTGAGTAAGCTAAATCAGGGACGAAGGCTGAGAACACTACAAGTTGGTGATAATGTCATGGTTCTTCTGCCTGACAAAAACAACCAGCTATTTATAAAATGGCAGGGCCCATTCCAAGTCACAAAAGCGATTTCGAAGGTCGACTATAGCATAAACATCAGAGGCCCATATAAAGTATTTCACATCAATATGCTGAAGCAGTACATGCCCAGACCCAGACCCACTGGCGGATCCAGGGATGGGGGGGGGGGATAGGGGCGATCGCCCCCGCCACCACTCGGCCGACCCCCCCCCCCCCTTCAACGTTAGTATAGGATTCACACAATTTGTATACGAATTTATTACTTATGTTAAAAATATATACTAATTATTTATATTTCAACGTATTTTTAGATTATTTCGCCCCCCCCCCCTCTAGTATGTTGGCCGATTTGGTGGGGTCGGGAGGGGGCGATGGTATCAATCCCCCCCCCCCCCCCAAACTTTCGAGCGGGGGGGCGGTCCAATTTATTTGTAGAAATCACAGCTTGCTAACAAAATCAATTAAATATCTATATCATTAACATTTGTTATTGATATTTTAACCAATCTTTATATTATGTCGTTCCCTGTTTACCGATTTGTGTGTGTGTGTGGGGGGGGGGGCGAATACCTCTACTGCCCTTCCCACCTAAACCCTTTGAGTGGGGGGGGGGGGGCGGACCGTTTTTATGGAGAAATCATAGTTTGTGAACAAAATTAGTTGAATTAATATATACATTTTATATTATGTCGCTCCCTTTCTGGTATATTTGCCGATTCGGTGGGGTGATGGGGGGGCGGTCCTATTTTTGTGGAGAATCATAGTTTGTGAACAAAGTTAGTTTAATAACTATATAACATAAACTACGTATTGATATGTGACCCATTGTATATTATGTTGTACCACACTCTAATCTCAAATTGTATCATTAGTAAATTTAAATGAAAAAGGGTTGTACCAGGTAGGACGGGCGATACATACAATCGCATTTTCCCAATCGGACAAATCAATACTTTTTCTTTTTGTATTATAGTTAAGAAATTACAAAATTAAAAATATCTGTCACTAATATAATTTATATATACTATAAATTAAATTCTTATACCGAGTCGCCCCACCCCTATTCTTTAATGCCTAATGCAATCTTTAGCAGAGATTATTAAAGGAGCGAGGATTAATCATTTTCACTCTACCGCCCCTTCCCTTTCTAGACAAAGTTTATGTAATTTCACATGAATTAATCATAATTATTTTAAGAAAGACTTTGCATTGGAAAAGTTAGAATTCAAACGAAATTTTTCAGTATAAGAGTCATGAGTGAGATGAGTTTTAAGTCCAGATAATCTTTTCCTAATCGCCTTTTCCCAACCTTCACTCAATCTGATATTTTTCTAGTTAAATAAATTTGGGACTATAACTCACAATTTGTACTTCAATTTTATTGAATATTATTTATCGAATAATTTTTTTTTTCGGCGGCGATCCTCAAAGCAAAAATCTAAATATGTGGGGTATCCTATCTTTTCAAGGAACAAATCGGTTTTACTTGCAATGTATTATGGGCCTATAAATTCATATTAGAATATTTTTCAAGTACAACATTATTCGAGAAGTCCTTTTTAATAGTATAAATAGCTATTGGTCAGGAGAATGCGTTTCTGCAGTGAAGAATGCAAGAAAACGCGTTTGGTGAACTCCATTGATGAATAATGAGCTGTACTTGTCAGGAGAATGCGTTTCTGCAATGAATAATGCAAGAAAAACGCTTTTGGCGTCGGGGCTTAGCCCCGAACCCCACAAGAGAACCTTATAGCGCTGCCCCAGTTGTTTTGTTTTTCGCCGAAGGTTGAGAAATGCTATATATATATATATATATTATATATTATATAAAAACAATAGAGGAAACAGATGGATTACCAGGCCCAGTTAATGAAAGCTTGGAAACTGTGAAAGATATAGACACATCACACCTCCAGTATCCAGATAAGCAAGATATTGATAAACTGCTAGCTCAATGGGCGCCAATATTCACAGACCAACCGGGTAGAACGGCTGCCATAAAACACACTATCCAACTGACTGATACGAAGCCCACAAGAGCCAAACCATATCCAGTTTCCTTACACCGTGAAGAGATACTGAAAAAGGAAATTGAAACGCTGCTAAAAATGGGAATAATTGATACATCCACATCTCCATACTCAGCTCCAACAGTCCTAGTAAAACAAAAGGAAACAACCGGAAAGATGCGTCTGTGTGTAGACTACCGGAAACTAAACGCCATCACAGTGAAAGATACATATCCAATGCCTAACATAGAGAACATTATACCTAAACTTAGAGGTGCAAAATACTTCATTACTCTTGACTTAGCCAGAGGTTATTGGCAAATTCCGCTAGAGGAAGATGCTAAGCCCCTTACGGCATTCACTACTCCATTTGGTTGTTACCAATGGAATTACATGAGCTTCGGGCTTAGTAACGTACCTGCGACCTTCTATAGAATAATGGCAAAAAACTATTAGGGAAAAGACCAGATGTCATTTTCTATCTCGATGACATATGTGTCTTCCACAACACATTAGAAGAACACGTTGCTAGTCTGCAACAAGTATTCCAGATACTACAAGACAACGGGCTTACAATAAAACCTAGTAAGGTTAAAATCGCCAGAACAGACATTGAATTTCTAGGGCACAGAATACAGCAAAATACTATCAGACCACTACAAGACAACATAAGCAAGATACTCAACTTAACAATACCTACAACAAAGGGACAAGTCCGAATCAACTTAGGTTTATGTAATTAAGACGGTTACTGGCAAAAAAAAAAGTATTACACAACCTCTAATTGAAATGACAAAAAATGGCGTGCCAAACAAGATCACATGGAGCTCCAGACTACAGAAATGCCTACAAAGCATTAAAAGTGCTTTCTCAGACGACATAGTACTCCAGCTTCCAGACATCAGAAACCCTTTCTACTTGGCAACAGATGCATCCTCGACAGCAGTGGGAGGCACTTAAATGCAGAATGCTACGACCAGTATACTACATTAGCAGAAAGCTGAACGCAGCAGAACAAAGTACTCCACGATAGAGCGTGAAGCTCTAGCTATTGTCTTCTGTATAATGAAACTATCCCGTTACCTGCTTGGGAAATCATTCATCTTACTAACAGATCACGCCCCACTAGCTTATATCAATACAAATAAGCTAGACAACCAGAGGATTACTAGATGGGCTTTACAGTTCAAGCTATTCCGGGACAAATCAACGTGATATCTGACGTGTTGACAAGATGTGTCTAGGGACCGCTGGACTTACTTTCATTCATTACTCAGCCAATGACAAAATTAACAAGTACCTTGTATGATAACTTTAGATTTTGTCTTGTCAAGATTGAATTAACATTACGTTTCTGATGTCCTACTGGATTCAGAGATGTGAAATTTGTACTACGACATAGTATATTTTTTTGTTTGTTTGTTGCATTGATTGTAGTCGTAGATGTCGATGTCGACTTAGGAACTGGTATGTATGAAATACAAAGTGAACAATCCACTTACTTTGGAAGATGTATTTGCTGTAATATAAAGTATTAACTCATTGGCTAGTTTTCACCTTCCAATGTTTCCATTCAAAAGATTATCGTGACATAGAAAAAAAATTATATGCGTGGATTTTTAAAAATAAGTTGTATAATATAACAGGACATATGCAGAGTTATCTTTCTGCGTTAGTTCATTTGAAAATGTTTCCTTTCAAAAACATATTATTATAAAACTTATTAATCATCATAGGCATTATCAGTTCTCTTATAATAGAGGTTGCCATTGTATTGCATGCCATTTTTTTTCTTTGTCGATGTAAAGCTTTATTAATGTACACCCAAACTATTGGGTTCATGAAATTTTGATATAAAAATTTTTCTTTGCCCTGGGAGAACTGTTGATACACAGGATGTGTGGCCAACCGCGACACACGGTCAAGTGTTGGGTACATGGACTGTTAGTGGACTAGAGACCAGTCACGAGTGTGTGTTGTCAACAATGAGAAAGAAAATATCTAGTGGAGTCGTTTGTGTTGAATGTTAACCTTATGGACATATATTGTTATTACATTATTTGCAAATAAAGACTTCAAGGAACTTGTATCACCACAGTCCCCCTTACCCTACTTTTGTTTCTTGTGTATGTTTTTTTTTTTATTCATTGGTCAAGCTAATTACGGAACTTTCATTCACGAGTTGTCAAAAATCTGTAGTTTAATTCTAATTGTTTTAATAATGGCTTTGTTTACAGTATATAAAGTGTTTACAGTATATAAACGTTTCTGAAACGTCACTGTGACTTACACTGGGAAAGGCTCTTTCTTGCATCGTTTAGATATTCAGTCTTTCTCATTTGATCAGCCTCTGTGGCGTTACAGTTGACTGCCTGGACACAAGTAAAATAAGCCTCTACATCTTTGCTGAAATGAAAAGTAATACAAAAATATTTACACATTAGTGTAACCGATTTCATTTTCATTTATTTATATAAAAAAACAACTTTTTTTCTGTTTATCAATTTAAGAGTGACATGAAAAATTGACCCCCCCCCCCTAAAAATCACTTTAACAATGTTCTTATATTATAAATAGGTTTAAAAAAAATTGATGACAAGCCTCCTATTATATTAGGTATACCGGTACCCACATAAAAAATCTAAACCTGTTTTCTGCATTTTTGGCATTGTGCCGGCATGCATTCAACCCAAGTACACAAGGATCCTCAATAGTCTGTTGAGGAGTAGCTGTGGACGATCTGGTTGCAGCTGTTGTGGTGGTGGCAGGGTTTATACTGTCTGTGTCGTTGACTGTTTGACAATGCCCACAGGAGACCAGCACTATGGGAGTTACAACAAACAATTATTAACATGACATCATTATCTAAACACAAAGTAAAAGTAAAGTTACCTTTTCAGACCATGGTCATCTGTTTCTGTGGCCCACAGTTAACAAAGTTTTATGGGCCAGCACAACGACCAACCGCCTTCACTTTTCCCCAATAGAGCTGGGTGGACTCACAGGCGCCATAAAAATCCTTAATTTAAAATCCTAGTCTACACCAGGATTTGAACCCGGTACCTTCAGGTTCGGAAGCCAAGCGCCAAGACAACATCAAAGAATGGACAGGTCTGCCAGTAAATGAAATTCTGTCAAAGGCAAAGGACAAGGAAGAATGGAGAAAGACGGTTGACAGATCTTGTGTAGTACACCAAGGGTCCAACAGACCAAGAGATAGGTGAGGGTGAACTTGTCCTAATTGATGTTATTGAATGATTACCCTATCTAATTGATCTCATTGTTTTGTAAAAGGCCAATGTGTATCTGTTATGGCGTGTAAATTTAACCTTTTCCTATTAAAAAAGCTGAACATGTTATGTTGGTAAGTATGGCTGCAGATCACGCGAATAACACTAGACACTACTTATTAATTGTTATTTAAATTTCTCTTGTAAATGTAGTTAGCTAGTGCGACAACTTATTTAATTTAGCAATATAATAATAAAAAATTTTTTGACAACCAATAGGAAAAATCGTTTGCATAAATGTGGTGAATTGTCATCTCCCATACTAAATGGTCTCCCGTGTTTTTCCCTATTAATAGTGAATAGTTGCAAGAAGGTGTATTTTTATGAGAGAAAAAAATGCTTGCATAGTTAATGTTAAAAAATATTTTTTTTTGCTTTTAGAAAAGCAAAAAGCAGCCCTTGCATCAGAACTTTGAAAGGTCTAAAAAAAAATAAAGTCGGATTTTCAATACATTTTCTAAATTACGAGATCTAAACGGGACGGACGGACGGACAGACAGACCACACAGAATTAATAGCGGCTATTACCCTTTGGGAGTCAGCTTAAAAGCGTTGTTTGTAATTAGTGCTCAATTAATGTTCAAACTAAGTAGGAGTTAGTGTAGTTAAATAAGATCCAATCGTTCTCACATTTGGAAACGTGTCACTTTTTCTCATATTCAACATCAAGATTGAAGCTTTTCCAGTAAGAAGAGTGCAGACCTAAAAGAATGTTTCTCAAACTTGTAGTGTCTTTCCTCTACCCCCCCCCCCCCCAAATACGTTCGCACCTGCCCATGCTAATAGGTCTGCAAGCATAGGGATCAAGCATTTTCCTGCATTGTAAGCTTCCGAAATTCATCATCTTTTGGTCTATACCACACTTGACTCTTAGAAAGAAAAGCGCAAGTCAAAGTGAAGCTTGGGACAGGTTGATACTGAAATAAATTGCGCCCCTTTGTCAGAACACTAGAAGTTGAGGGTGGTGGGAGGCGCACCAGTCTCAGAAACTTAAACCTCAGAATTTCAATAACACACGAAACAAAACAGAACTGACATTATTCTAAACTGAACAACAAAATTGATTATAGATCTAAATGTACCAAAAAAAATTCTTTTTAATGTTTATCTGATTATTTTATTGAACTCTGTTATAAAAGTTTTACTCATCTACTGTTCACTAAATTAGAATCTATAATTAGATTTCTTAAGAATAAAAAGAAAAACGTGATCATTCTCATGTAGATTTAAAATAAGCATTTGCCTCTTCTTCTTTTTTCTGGTACTGTTCCCCGAAGGAAGGTCCTTTGCGAGCCCCGAAGACTGTAGTATGGCCATATAGATTTTTTGGCGGTAGTTAGGTCCAAGCGCTGCAGTAACTCTGTCTCTAATCTCTTCGTTTGTGATACGGTCTTTAAATATTATATTAAACCTAGGATCTTTCTTTAGAATCTCAACTCCAATGCTAGGTAGGATCCTTCTCTCTAGCTCTGCAATTAGCGTCCAAGACTCACAAGCATATATGGCCATGACCAGGGAGCGCATCAGTCTGATTTTGGTGTCTTTCCATATTGTTTTGAGTTTTGCAAGAGCTGCTTTAGACTGTGCACTTCGGGCTAGTAGTTCAGGTTTGGTTACTTCATCTGAGACGATAGCTCCAAGTTATTTAAAACTACTGACACTAGTCAGCTTTTCACCTCTTATGTTTTTTTTTCGGCATTTATTTGCATACCATATGCTGCGGAACTCTTGTCTATGCACTTTACCAAGCCAGCAAGGCAATCTATGTCATCTATGTCCTCCGCAAAGCGCAAGTTAATAATTCTTCTTTCCCCAATTCTTGCAGTGCCTTCATCCATTATCATTCCAAGGTGTTGGTATCAAACAAAGTAGTTAATTACCAGTAATTAATTAACTAATTGGTTATTTTCTTTCTTGATTTATGTCTTGTCTACGCCAATGAATAATTGTGTAAAGTTTCAACTTGTTCAGTGAATGGGTGTAGGAGAAATAACGTGTACAAACTTTTGACCAGACAGATTGAAAAAAGGGAGTAGATAGAAGCTTTGTAAATACACAGTCCTATACAAAATAAACAAATTACGCCACATTGAAATAATAGCCGAATGTAAGGGGCGGCCAAATCATTTCTAAGAATCATTTTTCTTTAAATTTTTGGTTTAATAATTTAAAAAAAAAATTAAATATTTTATTTAAATTCTACTGATTCCATTATCCTTTGAAAACTGGTTTTTTTTTCCATAAGCGCCGACTCTTTCCTGACCTTGAATTTTTGCGGGTTGTTTGTAATATTTGTTTTGAGTCGAATAGCCCTCCCTGTAAGTAGATCTAGTAGATCTGGTAATGTCAATTTTAAAACATTGTCACATTGTATCTCGAATTGGGGGGGGGGGGGCGCAACTTCCTGACAAAAAGAGGTGTTATAGAGTGTGTGTGTTTCCTAGGCGGCGTTAAAAAGAGGTTAAGTGATTGATTGGTGGTTATGCATTTAAGATGATGAAATTAGCATAATGCAAATGGAAAACGTCAGATAATCTTGAGACATGAAAGAGTATAGACGTTATTTTGTGATGAGCTAGATTTCGTTTAAATATCAGTAAATTTCATTAATACTACATCTCAATCTCAAATTAAATATGTGAAAATTGTAATAATTATATATTTTTTTTTGTTCACATAAGAAGTTTGTTCAAGTTATTTAAAGCTTATTTAGTAAAAATATAAAACGCTGTTTGTAGCGACAAGTCAACGACCATCTAACAACAAGGAGAGGGGGCGGCGAAAACATGTTTTATTTTCAGTGTAATTTATTTGAATATTAGTAAAATTACATGTTCAAAAATTAAAATCTCTTAAGTAGGAGACGGCGTTTTATCTTCTAATAAGATCGTTTTAAATGTAGACCGCTTTTGCGAGGCGCTTGTGCAACAGTATGGGTCAATACATTTTCAAGAAAACATTTTAAAACGTCTCCGCTAGTGCGATTCTGCTGGATTTTTTTTTGCATATTCCACTTTATAATAGTGACGACTTTTGTGTGACAAAAAACCTCTGCGACAGAGACGTCTTACTTAACACGAAGAATATTGTTAAAAAGCTCACGCCCATTACAGACGTACGTACGCAATATGTAGGCCTACCTAGAATGTCCCTCGCATAATACTATTGGCCAGGGATGCCTCTTTATTATTAGATTTAATTTGGCTCTCGACTTTTTTTATTAGGATGAATAGAAAGAAAGAAAACACATTAATATTAGCCTTTTAAAAATTCTCTTTTCTTACAAAGAGAAAAAGTCCAGAAGACGCTTAGCGCCGAGTCCCGCCCGGAATCAAGTCCTTTGCCGACTTGAGCGAAAACCTGCCGCATCTTGGATTCTATCTCCATGAAGAAACTTTTACAACGCTTACAAACCCTGACCATAGAACTATTATATATAGGTTTGTGAAACTGACTCATTTTAGTGAAATTTCATTACCTAAGTTTGGATTCTTTACATAGTGTTAAAAATATAAATGAAAAATGAAACCTAAAAAGTGTGTTATAATTAAAACATAGTTTCTTTTCTTTTCATTACATTCTTTACAAAAAATACAAAGTTAAAATTGAAAATAAAACATCTTAGAGGGAATGGGGATACGACAACGATGCGAATAGGAAAAGAAAAATGAATGGTACAAAATTTGATGTTTTGATTTAAATCAAAGAGTGCTTTATGTATAATGTCCAGCTCATTTTTAATGAATTTGTTTTCTAAAATATAAGGGGTGGGCGGCATTTTTTTAACTTCGCACGCAGGCCGCCACTTCCCTCGCGGCGGCCCTGTGTGTGTATATGGTTTGCACTATGCAATAGTTGCAGACGAGACGTACAATAGAAACAATTCATTACAATGAAATTAACATTGCGAACTTGATTTGACATCGTTCAATCACTCTGATTGTTTAAAAATCTAGATCTAGAACACAAATCTATGCGTATTCTATGTTATACAACACCGGAATAGCCTTACTATATAAGGGCATAGCTAAGGGACTGGAGTTTGGTCAGAGTAAGAGTGCAATTGAACGTGGAAATGACACAGTAGACCTGTTTGTCAGTCTACTTACTGACATGTCTCTGTCGCCCCTTTTGACAGGAGCGCATCCTAGGCTACATGTGACGCATCGACGCTTCTGAAATTTCAATGTACAGATCGCACAGCTCATTTGAACATGGGGGGGGGGGGGGGGGGGGGGGATTTAATGGATTATAAAAAAATTATAGGCTTTTTGAATTTAACAGCATTGGGTTTATGAGAAACATTTAACAGTATTGTGTAGATATATTTATGAGTAACATTTAACACATTAACAGCATTGTGTAGATATATTTATGAGTAACATTTAGCAGCATTGGGTAGATATATTTATGAGAAACATTTAACAGTATTGTGTAGATGTATTTATGAGTAACATTTAACACATTAACAGCATTGTGTAGATATATTTATGAGTAACATTTAGCAGCATTGGGTAGATATATTTATGAGAAACATTTAACAGTATTGTGTAGATGTATTTATGAGTAACATTTAACAGCATTGTGTATATATTTATGAGTAACATTTAACACATTAACAGCATTGTGTAGATATATTTATGAGTAACATTTAGCAGCATTGCGTGGATATATTTATGAGTAACATTTAGCAGCATTGTGTAGATATATTTATGAGTAACATTTAGCAGCATTGCGTAGATATATTTATGAGTAACATTTAACAGCATTGCGTAGATATATTTATGAGTAACATTTAACACATTAACAGCATTGTGTAGATATATTTATGTAGATATATTTATGAGTAACATTTAGCAGCATTGCGTAGATATATTTATGAGTAACATTTAACAGCATTGCGTAGATATATTTATGAGTAACATTTAACACATTAACAGCATTGTGTAGATATATTTATGAGTAACATTTAGCAGCATTGTGTAGATGATGTATTTATGAATAACATTTGGCAGCATAGTGTAGATGATATATTTATGAGTAACATTTAGCAGCATTGCGTAGATATATTTATGAGTAACATTTAGCAGCATTGTGTAGATGATGTATTTATGAGTAACATGTTAAAAGTACTCACGGAAAAAGCAGACCAAGGGAAATAATGGAGACACCATTTTGTCGAACACACCCAGGGACATCAGAGTGACCCGCAAAGTAAGGTTCACCTCGATCTGACCACCTCTGCTACACGGCTTGTACAATACGATGCTGCTGGGTTGGGATGTGTCATGACCTCCCTTTGTTGAACACCCCAAGCAGGGGCCGAGCCTGACAGATTGCGATACTATTCCCTCCCCCCCCCCCCCCATTTCTCCTACGCCGGCCCTAACCAGTGTGTCGGTAAAAAGGGGAGATGATTTTAGCGTTTTTCGGTATCTGAAGAAAATGAAGATAGCTACCAAAAGTAACCTAATGTACATACTTATTAAAAGGTGCTCAACGTAAACATACAATTATTCACATATATAAATTTATTTACAGACAATATTTACAGCCTTCTTTTACAAAAGTATTCAGAATGACAAAATCCTCCTGATATTAAGGCCATACAACACTAAAGATGTCAACGGACTGAGGAGTCTACTAATGCTCCCAAAAATATGAGAGATGAGGGTATTATATTCTAGAAATTATAAAATTTGTGTAAAAAAAAAAGTTACTAAGGGGCGGCAAATCCGATACTAAAGAGTGTAAAAACATTCGAGACACATGTAGCACACGCAGGTCTGAAATGAGCATGGTTGTCTTAAGATCCTCCTCGTTACGCGAGACTGCATGTAGCGGGCCTGTTTCGAAGAACCTAAAGAAAGACGAGATCCAGGAAGAGACAGTAGAGTACGGTGATGTACAGTGGAGCTTTTTTCAGTAGTTGATTGTGTTGCCAATTGCCTAGTATTGGCTGTTATCTATTTATTCACTCATTATTAAAGTAGCAGATTATTTGGAAGTCTTGTTGTCAAGTTCTTGATGTGTTGTGTGTTGAGCAGTTGTTTACAGAACACCTGAGTAGGAGAGAGAGAATCGTAACAATATATATATAGGTGTGTATCATAGATTGACTGTTAATAACCCATTCTATTTAAAGTTCACAAAAGGGACTGGATTATTTCTAATCTTTGAAACCTAAAGATCATTATATAGAGAACTTTTTAAAAACATAGCTTATTAACACTTCCTTAATTTTGTACACCGGATACACCAAAATGCTAGGTATTATAGTTTTTCCCACCAATGATGAAAATCTATAATAAAAATAACGCATGTACACACAAATTTCAACCCTTTTGTGTGTCATTTAAATAAGATACAAATTATTTTTGGTTACATAAAGTACAGTTTCAAAAGATTAATTTAATTCAATAAAAAGCAGATCATCATAAAAATGAAATGTGAATTTCAGATAGCAGACGACATTTCTTTTTGAGAATCCAAGGTGGACAAAAGGAGCTGATTCAGTAGAACCCACTTTTAGGTAGTTTTGAAATGGTCTGGGTTAAAAAAAACAACTGCTGATTTACTTTTTGGACTTGAATGTTATTAACGTCAATTTACTAGTGACATCAGTGAATCAATGGAACTGCAATTGACTGAAATTGGTACAATTGTTAAATTTTAAGGACTGTCACGAAATTTCACAAAATGTCACAGAATATCACGAAATGTCTATAACTAAACACGATATCTTTTTATCTGTGCAGCATAAACAATCAAGCAGTGATTATTTAGCGGCCCCCGGAAGGGGAAAAGTCGCTATTAGTTTTGTGAGGAATGTCCGTCCGTCCGTCCGTCCCGTTTGGATCTCGTAAACTAGAAAAGACAGTGAAATTCCGACAGCATAATATTTTAGACCATTCAAAGTTATGATGCAACGGCTACTTTTTTCTTTTCTGAAAGCCAAAAAACTAATTTTTAAATCACTTATGCAAGCAGTTTTTTCATAAAAATACATCACTTTTACAACTATTCACTATAAATAGTAACAAACACGAGAGTCTCTTTAGTAGGGGTGACAACTAGTTACCATACTTTTAACACATTTATTCAAATGGTTTTATATTTTTTGTCCCAAAATTATTATTTTTTTTTACATGTGTATTGCTAAGTTAAGTAAGTTTTGTCATACTTACTACTACATTTACAAAGAGAAAAAAAATCTATTTAGTATGCATATAATTGGAACATAATTTCAAACAACAATTAATAAAGTAGTTTTTCATATTATCGCGTGAACTTCAGCGCTGCACAATAACTCTAACCCTAACCTAACACCACTGGCGGATCCGGGGGGGGGGGGGGGCGATCGCCCCTACCGCCCCCCACTCGGCCGATTCCCCCCCCCCGAAGTTCAAGGGGGGGACGACTTTTAGGAAAGAAATCACACAATTTGTATACGAATTTATTAGTTATGTTAATAATATATACTAATTATTTATATTTCAACCTATTTTAAGATTATTTCGCCCCCTCCTCTAGTATGTTGGCCGATTTGGTGGGGTCGGGAGGGGGCGATGATATCAATCCCGCCCCCCCCCATACACTTTCGAGTGGGGGGGGGCGGTCCAATCTATTTGTAGAAATCACAGCTTGCTAACAGAATCAATTAAATATCAATATAATTAAAACTTGTTATTGATATTTTGACCGATCTTTATATTATGTCGTTCCCCTGTAGCCGATTGGGTGGGTGGGAGGGGGGGGGGGCAAATACATCTGCAGCCCTTCCAACCTAAACCCTTTGAGTGGGGGGGGGGGGCGGTTCTACTTTTAATTAGGAATCATAGTTTGTGAACAAAATTAGTTGAATTACAATATAATTTTTATATTATGTTGCTACACTTCTGGTAACTTAGCCGATTCGGTGAGGTGGAGGGGGGGGGGGCGATTGTTTCTGCTGCCCTCCCCACTCTAGCCCTCTGAGTGGGGGAGGCGGTCCTATTTTTATGGAGAAATCATAGTTTTTGAACAATATTAGTTGAATATCTATATAATATAAGCTATATATTGATGTTTTAATCCATTTGTATTATAATGTCGGACACACGATCTGATCTCAAATTTTATCATAAGTAAATATAAAATGAAAAAGGGTTGATCCAGGTGGGAGGGGCGATACATGCGATCGCCTTCCGCCCATCGGACAAACCAATACTTTTATCTTTTTGTATTTTAGTTAAGAAATTACAAAATAAAAAAAGTGTCACTTATATAATTTTATATGCTGTAAATTGAATTATTTTATCGAGTCGCCCCATCCCCTATTCTTTAATGCTGTGAAGGTAAGCTTTGTTGTTAGCGAGATGGCATCATGACCATTCACTGAAGGCCAGTTTGTAAAAGAGTGTATGCTACAGGCGTGTGAAATTATCTGCCCCGAGAAAAAGAAACTCTTCGAAGGCATAAGTTTGTCTGCGAACACAGTTGCAAGCAGGATCACCGAGTCAGCGACCAACGTTCAACAGCAACTGATTGCCGCTGCACAAGACTTTGTAGCATATTCCATTGCACTGGACGAGTTTACTGGTGTAACTGACACCGCATACTGTGCCGTATTCATTCGTGGGGTCGACGAAAACTTGAACATTGTGGAAGAGTTATTGGACTTCCTACCCATAAAAGGAACGACGAATGGACGCGACGTGTTTCTAGAACCGGAAGCTTGTATTGACAGGTATGGGCTACCGTGGGAAAAACTTGTTTCAGTGGCTACGGACGGTGCACCAGTAATGTGTTCAGAGAAGGTTGGTGTTGTAGGATTAATGGTAGAGAAACGGTATCAGCTCAGCTTGGCGGGACCTATTGCAGCCATACACTGCATTCTGCACCAAGAAGCACTCTGTGGCAAAAGTCTACAAATGAAGAACGTGATGGATGTTGTCGTGAAGACGGTGAACTTCATACGTGCACGAGGTCTCAACCACAGACAGTTTGTGTCATTTCTAGCTGATTTAGAAACGGAATACGGAGAGTTGCCTTATCATACGGAAGTCAGATGGTTGAATCGTGGAAAAGTGCTGCAGAGATTTTTTGAACTGAAACGGGAAATAGTATTGTTCATTGCAATAAAAGACGGAGACTACTGGAAGATTTTGAACACCGCTTTCAACAATTCACTGCTCTCGAACCACAGTTTTTCCTTGTTGCCACTCCGTTTGCAGTTGAAGTGAAAAACGTTCCAGAGGAAGTCCAGATGGAACTACTGGACCTGCAGTGTGACACTGTTCTGAAGCAAAAATACACTGATGTTGGTGTCCCAGATTTCTACCAGTTTCTTCCCAGAGAGAAGTTTCCAAACTTATTCTGACCAGCGATGTTTGGGAGCACGCACGTTTGCAAACTGTTTTTTTCCAGAATGAATATAAAAAAAAAAAACAGCATTACGATCAAGACTGACTGGTGAGCATCTGAGAGCAACCTTGCGGCTTGCCACTACACGCGACCTCAGGCCTAACGTTGATGGTCTGGTCAACTAAACTGCCTGTGCATGTAATAAACTACACTAAATGTAATTAATAATTATAAAAACTTTATTTTAGCATTTAACTGCAGTGACGGTAGTGTTCGTAAAATTTAAAGAAAAAACATTCGCTTTTGTGGTGTGGCCCGCTGAATGGTTGTTACTTTCCAATGTGGCCCACATGCTGAAAGAGTTTGAGACCCCTGAGATAGACAGACAGACAGACAGATTGAGTTTATATAAGGTTTAAAAAAACAACAAATAAGATGTGTATTTCTCTACTTTTTCTAAAGGTGTATGGCGAGCCTGAGAAAGTGGATGATAGCAAAGTCAAACACGAACATGTTGAGAGCTACCTAAACCTGGCCCTAGAGGTCAACGAGAAACAGGAGAAACTCGACCTGACCAAAATAGGCACAGACTTGATTGCTGCTGACAAATTTCACACAAAACTTTGAAACTCAGCTCAGTAGAAGGGGAAACAACAAAGTGTTATTTATTATCAAATCAGTCATGTTCCTTTTTATTTGACCTGGTTTCGATTAACATATGTGTTGATTCTTATTTTTTTTTTGTTTCTTTAATTTACTCTCATATGTTATAGTCAACATATACAATGATACTGGACAGTGACATAGCGAGGAATTAGCCATCATTTGGGCGCCCGGTGGGCTTGACCACTTTAGGGGGCTCCTGCATTTTGACATTCGACATCATGCCATGAAATAAAGGCGTAATATTTAATGTAAAAAAATAAATAAATCCAGCACTCATTTGGGGGATCAAGCAAGTGGTGGCCCGGGGGGGGGCTTTCAAATTCTTCCCCCCATCTCCCTACCATAGCTACGCCATTGATACTGGACAATAGTGTCAAAGTGCATCCATTGCCTACCGAAACAAAAAGGAGCCATAGATATATATGTATATTAGTGGTGCACTGGATGGTCTTGCGATTCAAACCCTGCCTGCTCCCATCCCCTGTCGTCCTGCGGGAGGTTTGGACTAGGAAGTAAACTATCTTCAACTCTGAAGGAACATTTGCAGTTTTTGGGTTCAGCACTTTTCTTAGGTTCAATATTAATTTATTGTTTTAGCTTAGCGTAATGATAAAATCTAACTGACATTCTATCTTCAACAAAGTCAAAATAATTTGCAAATTGATTAATTATTCACATAGAAACGCATTTTTTTCTCATACTTCAAAACAATGTATATAAAAAAACAACAACTCAGTTCTTTCCATTGCTCTCCTGACAAAAAGAAGAAAATACAGAAAGCTGCCCTGTCAGCTAGCCCTGAATCAGATGCATACACATGCACGAATTGTGGCAAAGTCTGCAGCTCTATAATTTTCTTGATCAGTCACACCAGATACTCGTCTCAAGAAACCAAAACCAGTGACTCATCCGAGCGCACCCATTGCCTTCCGAGACAAAAAGGAGCCATATATACATATAATAATATATAATAATATATATATATAATATAATAATAATATAAATTATATAATAAAAGTCAAGTTAATATTGTTTTGAGCTGGCTCATAGACAGGTGGATGGCTGCCTGGTCGTGCGGTTAGCGCGCTGGACTGTCGTTCGGATTTATCGACGGTCGAGGGTTCAAACCCTGCCCGCTCCCATCCCCCGTCGTCCTGCGGGAGGTTTGGACTAGGAAGTAAACTATCTTCAGCTCTGAAGGAACATCCGAAACATGTAAAACATTTTACAAACAGATCACAATGTTAACAACGAGAACATTACTTTTACCTCTGTCTACAAAAAGTAAGTTGAACTTGCTGCCTTGGAGCCAGCAAACGGCAAATCTCAACATTCTAAAAATAAAATAAATGTAACTAAATATCACGTTGTTTGCAGTTATATGACGTGTTGTTTCATTGGATGAAACTTTTGATAACTCCGCCCACTAGGAGGAGTTTAGAATTTATACAGCAGACGTCGTCTGCTGATTTATCAAATACATATTTCATACTTCTACCTTGAGGCCAAAATTGGTTTGGTTTTAAAGGAATTAAGCTTGAAATATTTAATGTCACAGTGCCCTGGTCTTTGTATTATGTCTGACTAATAATTGGCCTTGGACGCTGACTGCAGAGCTAGAGAGGAGGATCCTAGCTATGGAATTGAGATGCTACAGAAGGATTCTAGGTAACACATTTAAAGACAGCATTACAAACGCGAAGAGATTATAGTCAAGGTTACAAGAGCGATTGGACCCCACGATGACCTGCCAATAATTGTAAAGAAAAGGAAACTAAAACTCTATGGCCATACTACAAGATCTTCGGGGCTTGCAGAGACCTTCCTTCAGGGAACAGTACCAGGAAAAATAAGAGGAAGACAAAGCGCTGGGAAGACAGCATTAAACGATGAACGGGCCTGCCATTGACAGAGGTTCTATCCAAGGCAAAAGATAGAGGAATGGAGAAAGACTGTTGACAAATCTTGTGTGGTGCCCCAATAGTCCAACAGACTATAAGATAGTTGAAGGGCCTCATATAGGTGGGGGCTTCGCAAAAGACTAAAACATTTTTTAGAGAAGAAATAGCGAAACTGATTCTCAATGTTATTGTTATTTGTAATAACTTGCGTAATTTTAATTTTTTCAGCGCTTTTTTAAATTTTGCTATCTCATTTGGGGCCATCGAATTCACTTCACCTAAGGCCTCCAATTATTCTAGCGCCGGCACTGCCACTGTCAAAAAAAAAAAGCAAACTAAAACTTAAAGTTTTGTTATTAAATTCCCGAAATTCAAAATACCAGTCTTCACCGAGATTCGAACCCAGGACCCCCAGTATTGGACGCCGAGCGCTTAACCACTCCTCCACCACACCCGCTGGGGAAAAGTGGTAAGAGGAAAATCGTTTAGATTCCAAACTAAAGGATCACGAATGAAAAAACTTCCTTGAAATTTTGTTTTTATATGCAGAGCTATTAAATTAAAAAAAAAAAGTTGGACAAGTTGCATAGGATTAACGTCATATGAATGTTCGGCATAAAAACATATTGAAAACAATTATTATCAAAATGTAAAACCCCCAAGGTTATGATTCTACTATGATACTAGTTTTAATAAAACCCATATCGAGTAACAGAAAAGTCGACATCAATTCAACAATTAAAAAACAACACAGCGGGTCGAATAAATTAGTCCTAGGCTAATCTATTGTTCGAACTCGTGGTAAATGAGTTGGTCCCAGGTTCGAATTACGGTTGGTCGTTGTGCTGACTATATGAGACTCTAGTTAACACTAGGGTCACAGAAACAGATGATTTTTACATCACAATGTCTCAATGTTGTTTTTTTTTTAATCTATTGTTTGAGGGAAAAAAATATGGTCGTATTCAAAATGTATTAGCCTCTGTATTTGTTTTACAGTAGAAAGATACATCAAAGGAAAAAAAACAATTAAACAGATGAGGTCGTTTTGACGTACAGAATAATAATTCAATTAATCTTTCTAAAAAAATTAGGCCCAAGGCTTTGATTTTATTCTTACAAGTTTTAACTCATATTTTGTGAGTGCAACAGAAGTTTACACCAATTAAGCCAGTGTTTACTACGTCGCTTAAGGACCAAAGCATTGTTTAAGGGAAGATAAAACATTATCATAATATATGGCGCATCTTTCAAGCTTTTATTATACTCAGTACGCTATAGTCCAATCACTGTTGTGGTCTAATCACTTTTGTGGTCCAACCACTTTTGTGGTCCAACCACTTTTGAGGTCCGACCACTTTTGTGGTCCAATCACTGTTGTGGTCTAATCACTGTTGTGGTCCAACCACTTTTGAGGTCCAACCACTTTTGTGGTCCAATCACTTTTGTGGTCTAATCACTTTTGTGGTCCAACCACTTTTGTGGTCCAACCACTTTTGTGGTCCAACCACTTTTGTGGTCCAAAGGGGGAGGCGGTACCCAGAGAGTTTTAGGGGTTCAAAAAAAAGCAACCCTACTCTGTTCGAGTCGGGACTCAAACTTAAGCCCACTTGTTAGGAGACCAAGCCGTTACCATACAGTTTTGTCTCTCAGCCACTTATCCCAGCTCTCAGTGTTAGCTGAAGACTAGTAAGTGATAAGAATAATGGTGGTCAGTGTTTCGCCAAATTTACATAGCGCTACTTTCATGCTTATAGAATGTGGACCAGTGGGTGGGGCCCAAGTGGATGTCAAACCTCGAGCCCCTCCATAGATAGCTAAGTTCAAGCGTACTAAGCTTCTTGACCACGCTTCCCACTGATGAAAGAAACAAAGGTCTCGAGGCTTTAATCTGGTACAAACAAAGTTCACGAGGCTTTCATTGGGTACAAACAAAGTTCACGAGGATTTCATCTGGTACAAAGAGCACGAGGCTTTAATCCGGTACAAACAAAGGTCACGATGCTTTCATTGGGTACAAACAAAGGTCACGAGGCTTTAATCCGGTACAAACAAAGTTCACGAGGCTTTCATTGGGTACAAACAAAGTTCACGAGGGTTTCATCTGGTACAAAGGTCACGAGGCTTTAATCGGTTACAAACAAAGGTCACGAGGCTTTAATCAGGTACAAACAAAGTTCACGAGGCTTTCATTGGATACAAACAAAGTTCACGAGTATTTCATCTGGTACAAAGGTCACGAGGTTTTAATCGGTTACAAACAAAGGTCACGATGCTTTCATTGGGTACAAACAAATGTCACGAGGCTTTCATTGGGTACAAACAAAGGCCACGACGCTTTCATCAGGTACAAACAAAGGCCACGAGGCTTTCATCTGGTACAAAGGTCACGAGGCTTTCATCGGTTACAAACAAATGTCACGAGGCTTTCATCGGGTACAAACAAAGGTCCCGAGGCTTTCATCTGATACAAACAATGTTTACGAGGCTGTCATCTGGTACAAACAAAGTTCACGAGGCTTTGATCGAGTACAAACAAATGTCACGAGGCTTTTATCGGGTACAAACAAAGGTCCCGAGGCTTTCATCTGGTACAAACAATGTTTACGAGGCTTTCATCTGGTACAAACAATGTTTACGAGGCTTTCATTGGGTACAAACAAAGGTCCCGAGGCTTTCATCTGGTACAAACAATGTTTACGAGGCTTTCATCGGGTACAAACAAAGGTCCCGAGGCTTTCATCGGGTACAAACAAAGGTCCCGAGGCTTTCATCTGACCTAATTACAGGTTTCACTTTTATTAACTTGGAAGTTTTTCATAAATGCAGCGTTGAGAGTATATCAGAACTTATCTTTTGGAATATAATCCTCCAGTCAGATAATTTTTTTTACTCTAGAAGACGAACATTTAATTACTAGCAATTTCCATTTAATGAACATGGTATTCCAACCTCCAACGTTTTTAAAAGACATCTTACCAGTATGTTTTACAAACAGCGTATCTACATGTCCAGAAAATGTTCCCAAAGATTCACGGCTTCAGAAAAAATGTGCATCTTTGATATCTTTTGTTATCGCCAATAATACGATCTTTAACAACCAGTACTGTGCTTTATGTCAAGGTCTTAAAGCAAGTTTCGTTTAAAAAGAAGAAGCCCAACTTATTTTTTATAATGATTTCAAATTTTCGATCATTATTAATCTGCAAAAAACAAAACTTCTAGTCACTCAGTTCAGTCCTAAAAAGAAAAAATATACGAGTGTCTGGCAGAAAATTGAATGCAACTTAAACGAAAGCTCAAACTTTCAAGATTCTTTCCGGTGCCAAATGAAAGCGTGCTCTAACTATTCCCGTTTGATAGATGGCAAATGTAAAGAACCCACAACATTGCAACTAGCATTCCCAGCCGCCAATGTCGCTGGTTTTAATAACTTAGCACTATGGAATTACGTAGAGTGTTATCTTTTTCATCACTATAATCTTCGTCTATACCAGAGTAAGAATTCTTCTGCTGTCAAAGACTTGGTATTTGAAGAACAGAAATTTATTCTTCTTACTTTTCAACTGTTTCTAGTGCACACGGAAGATGTTTTTCTAGTTGCGCTTACTGCTTTGCAACAGACATTTCATCCCGATACATTAAACATGACATGTTCAATGTTTTCTATAATGAAATATATCAAACCAAAAAGGCATAACATAGTTAATTTGGAATCAACAAGAATTTTATTTATCATATTTTCAGACACTATACTTCAAGATGAAATATTTCTGGATTTAAATGCAGTCTACTCATTTCCATTAGCCTGCTATGATAGACTAATTAATAAGGCACACATTTCAGACATGAAAATGTTGAACTTCAAATGTTGGCAACACTTAGCTTCGTCGAACATTGTAAATGTGAATGCTGATATTTTTTTGACAAAATTTGTTATTGTCTTTTCGTTTCTGTTATTTTCTTAAACTTTATTAGCGAAATATTTTTTTTTTGTTACGTAGTATGTCCCATAGGATTTTTAGTTCATGACACAACCGATGCTTATTGTTAGCAGCCCTCAAAAGGGAAAAGGACCCTATTAGTTTTGTGAGTCCTGTCTGTCCGTCTGTCCGTTCGTCCCGTTAAGATCTCAGAAACTAGAAGAGAAAATGAAAATTGGACATCAAGATGCACGGTTACTTTTTTCTTTTCTGAAAGCGAAAATTTAATTTTTTAATTCATTATGCAAGCAGTTTTTGCATAAAAATACACCACTTTTACAACTATTCACTATTAATAGTAACAAACACTGGAGGCGTTTTAGTAAGGAAGATGACCATTTACCTTTTTTTTAACAAATGTATGCAATGTTTTTAGATTTTGGATAAAAAAATATTATTTTCTACACTTGTATTGCTAAGTTATGTATGTTCTGTCTTACTAAATACTACATTTACAAAAGAAAATGCAAATAGTTGGAGATATTTTTTAAACAACAATTAATAAGTAGTTTTCATATTATCGCGATAACTACATTGCACAACAATTTAAATGTACTTCAGGCATTGAGTAAGAGGAAAAATAACGAGATTGACCCTTTACGAAACAATAAGATTAATTAGATACTCATTATAAGACATCAGTTAGGCCAGGTTCACATCTAACTTCACACTCACTTTCACCTAACCCTTGGTCTGCTGGACCTTTGGGGCACCACTCAGGATCTGTCAACCTTCTTTCTCCAGTCTTCTCTGTCATTTGCCTTTGATAGGAGATTTTGAGTTTGTGTTTCCAGTTCCACACAAACTGTCTTTGTAACTTTTTTTAAAATGATAAGCTTTTGATGATCTAAAAATGTTGATAATGTTCTTGTTACATTTTGTATTTTTAAGTTTTGTTTTGAAGAGTTTTCATAACTTTAATATAAGATGACTTAGCATTTGATTATTCCGCCAGATTGATTTTTTTTAAAGGAACATAGTTAGCCAAGTAGTAAAACTGTTTAAAAGTTGATTTTAAGTGAATAAAGTAAAAGCTGATTTGACACATTATCTGATCTCTGGACATATGGATGTGCTGATACATTATCTGATCTCTGGACATATGGATGTGCTGAGACATTATCTGATCTCTGGACATGTGGATGTGCTGAGACATTATCTGATCTCTGGACATGTGGATGTGCTGAGACATTATCTGATCTCTAGACATGTGGATGTGCTGAGACATTATCTGATCTCTGGACATGTGGATGTGCTGAGACATTATCTGATCTCTGGACATGTGGATGTGCTGAGACATTATCTGATCTCTGGACATGTGGATGTGCTGAGACATTATCTGATCTCTGGACATGTGGATGTGCTGAGACATTATCTGATCTCTGGACATATGGATGTGCTGAGACATTATCTGATCTCTGGACATGTGGATGTGCTGAGACATTATCTGATCTCTGGACATGTGGATGTGCTGAGACATCATCTGATCTCTGGACATGTGGATGTGCTGAGACATCATCTGATCTCTGGACATGTGGATGTGCTGAGACATCATCTGATCTCTGGACATGTGGATGTGCTGAGACATCATCTGATCTCTGGACATGTGGATGTGCTGAGACATCATCTGATCTCTGGACATGTGGATGTGCTGAGACATTATCTGATCTCTGGACATGTGGATGTGCTGAGACATTATCTGATCTCTGGACATATGGATATGTTGAGACATTATCTGATCTCTGGACATATGGATGTGCTGAGACATTATCTGATCTCTGGACATATGGATGTGCTGAGACATTATCTGATCTTTATAGAAATGCTGATATTATGATACATCATCTAAATTAAAGATATGTGGACGCGCTAACAGTCATCTGACCTATGGACATGGGGATATGCTAAAACATTATCTGATCTCTGGACATATGGATGTGCTGAGACATTATCTGATCTCTGGACATATGGATGTGCTGATACATTATCTGATCTCTGGACATGTGGATGTGCTGAGACATTATCTGATCTCTGGACATGTGGATGTGCTGAGACATTATCTGATCTCTGGACATGTGGATGTGCTGAGACATCATCTGATCTCTGGACATGTGGATGTGCTGAGACATCATCTGATCTCTGGACATGTGGATGTGCTGAGACATTATCTGATCTCTGGACATGTGGATGTGCTGAGACATCATCTGATCTCTGGACATGTGGATGTGCTGAGACATCATCTGATCTCTGGACATGTGGATGTGCTGAGACATCATCTGATCTCTGGACATGTGGATGTGCTGAGACATCATCTGATCTCTGGACATGTGGATGTGCTGAGACATCATCTGATCTCTGGACATGTGGATGTGCTGAGACATTATCTGATCTCTGGACATGTGAATGTGCTGATACATTATCTGATCTCTGGACATGTGGATGTGCTGAGACATTATCTGATCTCTGGACATATGGATATGTTGAGACATTATCTGATCTCTGGACATATGGATGTGCTGAGACATTATCTGATCTCTGGACATATGGATGTGCTGAGACATTATCTGATCTTTATAGAAATGCTGATATTGTGATACATCATCTAAATTAAAGATATGTGGACGCGCTAACAGTCATCTGACCTATGGACATGGGGATATGCTAAAACATTATCTGATCTCTGGACATATGGATGTGCTGAGACATTATCTGATCTCTGGACATATGGATGTGCTGATACATTATCTGATCTCTGGACATGTGGATGTGCTGAGACATTATCTGATCTCTGGACATATGGATATGTTGAGACATTATCTGATCTCTGGACATATGGATGTGCTGAGACATTATCTGATCTTTATAGAAATGCTGATATTGTGATACATCATCTAAATTAAAGATATGTGGACGCGCTAACAGTCATCTGACCTATGGACATGGGGATATGCTAAAACATTATTTGATCTATAGACATGTGAATACCTTACAACTCATATGATCTTTAGTCCTGTGGCTAACATGATAACTCATCTGCTTTTTTGTACTGTAGCTAACATGATAACTAAGCTGATCTATCGACGTGTGGCCAGCATGATAACTCATCGGATCTGTTGTGCTGTGGCTAATATTGTGACTCATATGATCTATTGTACTGTGGCTAACATGATAACTCATCTGATATATTGTCCTGTGGCTAACACAATAACTTATCTGATCTATTGTCCTGTGGCTAACATGATAACTTATCTGATCTATTGTACTGTGGCTGACTTGATAACTCATCTGATCTATTGTACTGTGGCTGACTTGATAACTCATCTGATCTATTGTCCTGTGGCTAACATGATAACTCATCTGATCTATTGTGCTGTGGCTAACATGATAACTTATCTGATCTATTGTACTGTGGCTGACTTGATAACTCATCTGATCTATTGTACTGTGGCTGACTTGATAACTCATCTGATCTATTGTCCTGTGGCTAACATGATAACTCATCTGATCTATTGTGCTGTGGCTGACATGATAGCTCATCCGATATATTGTACTGTGCTGACATGATAACTCATCTGATCTGTCAGGTCTTTAATTGATGTAATTTTTGATGTGTACAGGTATTAAAAGTAAATTGAAGTACAAATGTGCTTTATACTATATTATAATATTTTAGGCCCAAGTTCAGTCCTACAGTCACACCATACACACCCAGTTGTGCATAAACTAATAAAAGATGTGTATGATGATTAAAATAAAAAATAAGAATTTAATTTAATGATATTAAATGAACAATGAACTGATATATGAATAATAATAAGGCCGGCCCTGAAAAATAGCGGCGTATGCTACGCCACCGGTTGACTAGTATCAAATATTACTTCAGACGTGTACTGTCTCAAGCTACTACTGTGCCCTACTATCTAAAAGATACTACTGACTAAAAGTTAATTTAGTCATTCTTACTCTGTGGCATTTTACGTCTCGAGAGACGATCTTTTCCCTTTGCAACTTCTTGTGTGACTAAAGAGGCCAATCCTTGATACACATCTGCGATCGCAGGTTGGGCATATATAATCACCAGGCGCCGTTGCATTTTCACCCTTCTTTTTGCTTGTGTTGTGTATGACATCTGCAATCTTAGAACTTTCCTTTATGCTCTCTCTCCATGAGGATCTGTCCAGTGCTACCTCTTCCCAGTTGCCAGTGTCGATTTTGAGGAGCTTCATGTCGCGTTTGCATACATCCGTGTAACGTAATAGTGGGCGACCAGCGGCTCTCCTGCCTTCTATTAGATCGCCATCCAGGATGTCCTGTGGAAGTCGACCTTCTGACATTCTACGAACGTGGCCAAGCCAGCCAAGGCGTCTGCTGCTGATAACAGAGCGGATGTCATGGCACCCTGCTCTTTGTAGCACTTCCTCATTGGTTATCTTATCTTGCCACCTTAAGATCCGCCTTAGGCATCGGAGGTGGAAAACATTCAGCTTTTTTTCCTGCCATGAGTAGGTTGACTACTGCAGGAGAAATTCAGAGAGAGAGAGACAGACCCCTTTACATCGTTTTTGTTCATCTGACTAAAGCTTTTGACATGGTCAGCAGAAGTGGCCTTTTCAAACTCCTGATGAAAATAGGTTGCCTCCCAAACTACTGCAGTTCATTGAGTGTTTGCACAAGGAAACTAAATGCACTGTCAAATTCAATGGAGCCCAATCAGCACCTTTTGAGGTTTTCAGTGGTGTCAAGCAGGGATGTGTTCTCGCACCTACTCTGTTTGGCATATTCTTCTCCTGTCTACTGCATTATGCGTACAACGACATAAACGAAGGTGTGTTTCTCCATAGAAGATCGTCTGGAAAACTATTTAATGTATCAAGGCTGCGGGCAAAAACCAAGGTTAGGAAGCTACTCGTCAGGGAACTCCTGTATGCTGATGATGCAGCTATTGTGGCTGATTCTGATATTCAGCTACAGTGCCTGGTTGACAAATTATCTGCTGCTTGCCAGAAGTTCGGCTTAAACATCAGTCAAAGCAAGACTAAGATACTTGTCCAAAACACAAACACTGCACCTCAAGTAAGCATTAATGGCCAACCACTAGAAATTGTTGATCCCTTTTGTTACCTTGGCTCCATCATATCCAACAACACTCTACTGGATAAAGACATAAACAACAGGATAGCCAAGACAATGGCCACTATGTCACGGCTGCAGAAAAGAGTCTGGGACAACATATTGCTGACTAACAGTACTAAAGCCCTAGTCTACAGGACCTGTGAGTTGAGCACCTTGCTGTACGGAAGTGAAACATGGTCATTCTTACGTACTCTTTCTATATCAGAGGTTCACGTGTCTTCATGAGGTGAACATATAACAAGCAATGCCAACCGAGACTGTGACAATGGGTACCTGACATTAGCTGGGAAAAGTAGAGGTGGTAGGTCGATGCGCCGGCTACAAGCCTAAAATAACTCTTGCTACCATATTTGTTAGAGATGATATAAGCAAAATCTACACATATCTACATTGATGTATAACGAAACAAATATTTGTTAATAAAAGTCAAGTTTATTTTGTTTTTAAAAAGTTATCAAGTTTTATTTAAAAATTTGTATCAAGTCCTGTCTACAAACTTAAGTTTAATTTGTAACCAAACTATGAACTCTTCAACTTACTAGGAAAAAGGAAATGTCTCTAAACAACAAATTGTTTGTTTCACATGAGATGTCGCTTCATTGGATGAAACTTTTGATAACTCCACCCACTTGGAATAGTGGAGAATTCATACAGCAAACGTCGTCTGGCTGATATATCAAATCAACTTTTCAACTTCTACCCTGAGGCCAAAATAGGTCTGGTTTCAAAGAATTAAAGTTGCATTATTTAATGTCGCAGTGCCCTGGCCTTTGTATTATGTCTGACAAATAATTATCTTTGGACAATGACTGCAGAATTAAAGAGCAGGATCCTAGCAGTGGTCGAGAGGCCAAGTGCGCTTGAACTTGGCTTGGCTTGGCTACCTAGAAGGTGGCTCAAGGTTCGACACCCGACTCGGGCAGCACGGAAAACCAACTCCTAGATACCCCTTCCCCCCATCCCACTGGTCCACAGATGAGATTGGACCAATAGCGCTCTGAGCATGCTATAAGCATGAAAGTAGCGCTATATAAAAAAGCTATAATAATAATAATAAGGATCCTACGTATCACATTTAAAGACCGCATCACAAACGAAGAGAATATAGACAAGCTTACAAGAGATATTAGACCGCATGGAACTAAAACTCTATGGCCATATTACAATTTGCAAGGTCTTTGGGGCTAGCAAGACCTTTCAGGGAACAGTTCCAGGAAAAAAGAAGAAAAGGAAGACAACATAAAAGAATGGACGGGCCTGCCATTGCAAGAGGTTCTAAATATGGCAAAAGACAGAGTGGAATTTAGAATTATGGTTGACAAATTTTGTGCCCCCAACAGTCCAACAGACTAAGGGATAGGTACAGGGCCTCCAATTGGTGGGGTCCTTTCGCATATTGAAAAAAAAAGCAAAACTAGTCTTAATGCAATTGTTAGGGTACACTAAGTTTTTTAATAAATTGCTTAATTTGAGTTTTTCTCCCTTTTTTTTTGTTTTTTTTTGTTTTTCTATTACATTTGGCATTCACTTCGCCTAGGGTCTCCAATTATCTAAGGCCGGTTCTGTCACTGTCGAAAAAAAAAAAGTTATAAGTTTAAGTTATGTTATCCAATGCGGGCCTATATCCTTGGTAAAAGTTTCCCCCTTAAGACCTCGCGATCTATAGCGCAGGTGATGTTAAGATCGTCTTTTTCTTTGCCTTATGGTTAACGAGCAGGGTGCTTCTTGGTGCAGAATGCAGTGTATGGCTGCAATAGGTCCCGCCAAGCTGAGCTGATACCGTTTCTCTACCATTTATCCTACAACACCAACCTTCTCTGAACACATTACTGGTGCACCGTCCGTAGCCACTGAAACAAGTTTTTCCCACGGTAGCCCATACCTGTCAATACAAGCTTCCGGTTCTAGAAACACGTCGCGTCCATTCGTCGTTCCTTTTATGGGTAGGAAGTCCAATAACTCTTCCACAATGTTCAAGTTTTCGTCGACCCCACGAATGAATACGGCACAGTATGCGGTGTCAGTTACACCAGTAAACTCGTCCAGTGCAATGGAATATGCTACAAAGTCTTGTGCAGCGGCAATCAGTTGCTGTTGAACGTTGGTCGCTGACTCGGTGATCCTGCTTGCAACTGTGTTCGCAGACAAACTTATGCCTTCGAAGAGTTTCTTTTTCTCGGGGCAGATAATTTCACACGCCTGTAGCATACACTCTTTTACAAACTGGCCTTCAGTGAATGGTCATGATGCCATCTCACTAACAACAAAGCTTGCCTTCAAAGAATCTTCGCTTGCAGTGGGCGGACACCTCATTTAATGTACTGATTTGTGCAATTGTAAATCATTTCACGGCTTATATGTGTTCATTGTAAATTTTATCAAATTTTTTTGAATTCGCGGACGTGGCCGCGGGCCACACAAATTTGTTTCGCGGGCCACATGGGACACGTGTTTGAGACCCCTGGTCTATCTGGTAAAAAGTGTACACGTAATTTCTCCAACACCCATTCTCGGGTCAAGTTGAAACTGTACACATTATTCATCAGCGTAGAAAATCTCTTAAATCATTGAAAAAAAAAGTCAATTGATTATTGTTATTTAATTAATTTTTCAGATACCAACAAGGGAATATCGCTAAATAATAAATATTTAGGGTTTTGTCCCCTTAGATAGTTGTAGACGTTTTTTCCTCAAAACCCATTCTAAGATCAAGTTGAAACCATAAACGATTGTTTATAGTGCCTAACCAAAACATGAATGAATTACAAAATTATTATCGAATGAGGGAAATAAAGTCTACATTACAAAAATATATAGTGGTAAAGACGGAGTTCTTCCTCTTAAATAAGTTATTTAATATATATATGTTCCTTTTATATGTCTAAAGCCATTGTCTAGGTTCTTCGCGCAACGTCAAGATCCTTGGTTGATGTCGGAACTGCTGGTAAACGACGACCTAAGAGATTTGTTCTTTCTTTGAGTATCTCGTGTGAAATGAATATATGTAGCAAATCTAAATGCAGTTCTTACATTACACGAAGATCTGTAGCTAATTTAATCTAGTTATTCGTCTACTGTGAATGTCTGTGGATAGTCTAAACGACTCGTCTTGTTGCTTGTCTAAATGGTTCTCTTATTTAATGAAACAATGTACTTACCCCTGTATGTACTATACCGAAGCGAAGAGGTTTGCGAATGCATTCAGGCAACAAGCAGAAAGGGAAGATATCAAAGAAAGGGCAAATTAATCTCGGATTGACATCTTCGGGTTTGGTATAGCTTGTGTACAAAGTAAATACATCGTTAGGGAGCTGGACATTTTAAAATTAATATGAACTACTATAAGGTCTTTTAAAGGTAATCCTATATAGTTCTCGACATAGTATTGCTATAAACCTGGTGGTGGCACAGATGGGGGTAGTGGTGTGAGTGTAGTCAGCCGACGCAAATCGCCCCAGGCCAGCGCTAGACGAGCGGTCAACCGTGACGAGTTACGACGGTCAGCCGAGACGAGTGTCAACATGACGGTTCTGGAAGGATCGACGTCGTGAACAGAGCTCAGGAGCGTCACGAGAGATGTAGTCATCTGACCACCTAGAAACGTCGAGCGGCGTTCTGTCCGGTTCGAGAAGGCCAGTAGGGACCCTATATAAGAGCGGAGGTGTCACAGTCAAGAGGTTGAGAAAAGTGGTTCACGACAGTGGCTCAGAACACGGTCAACTACAGCACAGTTCAACGGTGTGGTTCTGTACGGAGCATTACGACGGTACAGTGCAGAGTACTGTCAAGTACAGTTAAGACGACTGGCGTCTTGATCTTGGTCTGCGATCGAGTCCGACACAACGAGACTAGTGTGTGAAGTCAGTCCTGGACTGTTGAACCCAGTGCAAGCCCTGAACGAGACGGAAAGGCCAGTGCAAGAGTTGATACGGCGGAACGGTGTTATCGGAGACATATTTGTACAGTGTACGTTTACCTATTGTACAGTATTGGCTGTTATGTATTCAACTATTAAAGTGTTACGTTACTTTGGAGCCCTGAGTTGTCAAGTTCTTTAAGTTGGTGGTGTAAGGTGCAGTTTGCAGAGAGCCTGGATAGTGAGATTCGTAACAGTATCAATAGCACCAACATGTGATTTGCTTTATTAATTATCTATATTCTGTAGTGCTTGAGGTTTGTTGGTATGTAGAAATATGGAACTTCTATAAAAAAAAAATAAAGTTTCCCTTTGAGACCTTATGGTCTATAGGACAGATGATGTAAAGGTCATCCGTTTCTGTGGCCTACGGTTAACGAGGGTGTCATGTGGCCCTCACAACGACCAAACGCCTTTACTTTTCCCCAACTAATGTCAGGTACCCATTAGAGCTTAGTGGGCTCAGAGGCGCCTAAAGATCTTGAAATTGAAAATTCATGTCTTCACCAGGATTCAAACTCGGGACCCCGGTTTGGAAGCCAAGCGCTTGACCGCTCAGCCACCGCGGCCCTAGAACTTCTATGACAACTGTAAATGAGAATATTCTGTTCAGAAAAGCAAGGTTGTGACCCACCTCCCCATTCTATCAAACCTTAAGACAATCCGCTTGGCCATACATATACACATTACGTGATAGACTAAACATGCTGCATGACGGCAAGATTCGAACCCGGGACTATTGAAAAGACAGTATGGGATGCAAACTGCACAACAAGGCAACCAACCAAAGAAAATTCAAAATATAGACACAAAAGACAAGATCATAGACATATAAACCTGAATGACATGCAGTATTACAGACAACCTTATATTCATATAGACTATAGATAAACTTGTTTGCAAAATGTTTTACATGTTTCGGATGTTCCTTCAGAGATGAAGATAATTTACTAATTAAATGCAAACCTCCCGTAGTACGACGGGGGAGGGGGCGGGGTATGTACCCGAGACTGTCGACAAATCCGAATAACAGCCTAGAGCGCACACCTTATACATAAACAGACAACCTTACAAACATACATATAACCTTTACTATTCATCATCGAAATATATTGTTTATAAAGTGAATCCTATTAAGACTTTAATAGTTTATTTCGGGGGCATAATTGGTAAAGCCATTCGTTAAGAAAATTGTTTAAACAACGAAAAGCTTTACCATCGTTCTTAACAAGTTCTTACCTGTTATGAAACTGACCACTAGGCCAATAACAACTGTAACCAGTACTGCATTAGTAAATATAACACAATCTATACAAGTCGTAGGCTGGAGAACTGCAATAGAGATTTTAAAAAAGGAATTATTTGATGTTCATTGGGGGGGGGGGGGGCCGAGTGGCAAGGTACTTGGCTTTCGAACTGAGGGACCCTAGGTTCGAATCTCGGTGAAGACAACTATTTTTGATTTATGCATTTTTAGAGCTCCCCTGAGTCCATCCAACTCTAATTGTTACCTGCCATTAGTTGGGGAAAAGTAAAGATAGTTGGTCGTTGTGTGGCCCCATTGCACCCTTATTAACAATCGTTTGCTTAAGGCCTGAAAGAGAGACTTGACTACTTTTTATGTTTATTAATTTTTTTGTTAATCAACATATTTTAAATATTTAAGAAGTGAAGCATTTTTGTTTCTTGAGAACTTTTGGGATTCTCATTAAGATCCAAATAAGGGAGATAAAAGAGTTAGCAGCAGACCGGAAGTCGTATATCTAGTAGAATAGCCTATAGGGCATTTCTGGTTGCTTATATGAATCTTCACATTGGAATGACTAGATAATTGTAGCTACAACACAATGAGACTCTTACCCTGTCTCGTATACCTTGGTCACATTAGAGAACATGGAGGCAATGGTTCCATTGGACAGAACTGACAGGTTACAGTTGTGGATGTAGTGGAACGCCTTTAAATTTGGTGGCGTATACACCGCGGCGCCCACACCGATCCAAAACAAGAAAATTAGGCTGCCGAAAAGCCCACAAAAGGCACCCTGTAAAAAAAAAAAAGAATTGGTATTTACTCTACATTTTCAGATTCATGCAAAGGTCTCAAAAATCTCTCTTTCTCTCTCTTAGCCTTAGCTGACAAAGAATAATGCACCTGGTTGCATTGGACCTCAGAACGAGACAGCTGGTGGTCACTTACAAAGGCGCTGGATACACATTTGAGACCAAAAAAACAAACAAGTCCGCTGCCGAGGACAGTCGCAGATGGCAAAAAAAAAATTTTAATCGACCACAGGCAGACAATGGTTATATTTGCTCTGGATGTGGCAAAATATGTAGGTCACAGCTTGGGCTGCGTAGCTTTATTCCTCATTAATCTTTGGACTCGAAGACAAGCCTTATTATATATATATATCTCAATGATGCTACAAAAGGATCCTAGGCATCACTTTCAAAGACCGCATCACAAACCAAGACATTAGAGACAGGGTTACTGCAGCGATCGAACCCCATGACGACCTGCTAACTATTGTAAAGAAACGCACGCTTAAAATATATGGCCATAAAACAACATCATGGGCTCGCAAAGACCTTCCTTCAGGGAACAGTACCAGGAAAAAGAAGAAGAGGCAGACAGAGAAAGCGATGGGAGGACAGCATAAAAACAAGGCAAAAGACATAGAGGAATGGAGAAAGACGGTCGACAAATCCTGCTTGGTGCCCCAACGGCACTGGCGATCAAAGGGCGGGGCGGGGGGGGGTGGCGATCACTCGTGGGCGGAAGAATTTTATTATAGAATTCACACAATTTGTATACGAATTTGTTACTTATGTTAATAATATATACTAATTATTTATATTTCAACCTATTTTTAGATTATTTCGCCCCCCTCCTCTAGTATGTTGGCCGATTTGGTGGGGTCGGGAGGGGGCAATGATATCAATCCTGTCCCCCCCCCCCCATACACTTTCTAGCCCTCTGAGTGCTGGGGGGGGGCGGTCCTATTTTTGTGGAGAATCATAGTTTGTGAACAAAGTTAGTTTAATAACTATATAACATAAACTACGTATTGATATGTGACCCATTGTATATTATGTTGTACCACACTCTAATCTCAAATTGTATCATTAGTAAATTTAAATGAAAAATGATTGTACCAGGTGGAGGGGCGATTCATGCAATTGCATTTCCCCCATCGGACAAATCAATACTTTTTCTTTTTGTATTATAGTTAAGAAATTACAAAATTTAAAAAATCTGTCACTAATATAATTTATATATACTATAAATTAAATTCTTATATCGAGTCGCCCCACCCCTATTCTTTAAAGCCAAATGCAAACTTTAGTAGAAAAAATATTGAAAGAGGCGAGTATTAATGTTTTCACTCTACCGCCCCTCCCCTTTCCAGACAGAATTTATGTAATTTCACATGAATTTATCATAATGATTTTAAGAAGGACTTTGCATTGGAAAAATTAGAATTCAAACGAAATTTTTCAGTATGAGTCATGATTGAGATGAGTTCTAAACCCAAATTGACTTTGCATAGTCGCCTTTTCCCAACCTTTACTCAATCTGATATTATTTTAGCTAAATAAATTTGGGACTATAACTCACAATTTATACTTCAATTTTCTTGAATATTATTTATGGAATAATTTTTTTTTCGGCGGCGATCCTCAAATCCAAAATCTAAATATGTGAGGTATCTTATCTTTTCAAGGAACACATCGGTGTGATTTTCAATGTATTAAGGGCCTATAAATTCATATTAGAATATTTTTCAAGTACAACATTATTCAAAAGGTCTTTTTTTAATTGTATGAATAATGAGCTTTAGTTCAGGAGAATGCGTTTCTGCATTAAAGAATGCAACAAAACACTTTTGGCGTCGGGGCTTAGCCCCGAAATCCATTGATGAATAATGAGCTGTAGATGTCAGGAGAATACATTTCTGCAGTAAAAAAAGCAGGAAAACGCTTTTGTCGTCGGGGCTTCGCCCCGAACCTCACAATAGAACCTTCCTTTCGAGTCGTTAAAAGGATCAACGAAATGGTCTACAGATTTGAAAATCATTGGTGTACAAAATGAACCACAATGGCGATGTCAGTGCCCCCTGGGGCGCCCCTGTGTTAACTATGCGTTCATTAGATATAACATTGTTTACCCGATACCCTGTAGTTTGAGAATATTGTCTGGAGTCCATTCTTGTACGTTTTTTTTTAATGATTTTTCCTTCGTTAAGTTTCGTGCGGTAAGTAGAGGCAGCAGTTGTAGTGTTTTGTTGTCCGACGATCCTAGTGGTGGCTTTTCACGAGATGTGAATGTTCCTTTGATGTTACAGTAACATAAGTCCAGAGTTCTGTTCTCGCTTGTCGGACATGAGATATGTTGATAGAAGGTGGGTAGGTCAACCTTCAAGGTGCATTTATTAAAATCACCCAGTATAACTACTGGTGCGTCTGGTGACCTTGTCTGAAACTCATGCACTACCTCAGCGATGATTGCAGCTGCAACTTCCGTCTTGGCTGTAGGCGGAACATAAACCAAGGACTATGTAAATAACACCAAAGTCTCGTGGCAAATAAAAAGGTCTCAATGAGAGCGCCAGTAGTTCTAGATCCCGACAGCACATTCTCTTTTTAACCGTGTAGTTGGGACAGTATTTGAGGTTGATGTACACACACAACCCCCCACCTTTCTTCTTCTTAGACTCAGCCGTTCTGTCAGATCTCACGCAAGAGAAACCATATATATATATATGTGTGTGTGTGTGTGCGCTGTACACATGTTTATGCATAGGGTTAGGGTTTAGTGGGCGTTAGGGTTATGGTTTGGAATAAAATCGCCCCCCCACTCCAAAGTTCTGGATCTGCTAGTGCCCAACGGTCCAAAAGACTAAGGGATAGGTAAAGGTAAAAGGTCTATATTTATTGATTATAGTAGTATTACTTTCAGACCTTGCGTTCTATACAATATATGGTGCAATTTCTTCTGTTTCTGTTGCCCATGGTTAACGAAATTGCCATGTGGCCAGCACAACGAACTTTACTTTCCCCAGCTAATGTGTGGACTCAGAGGGGCTCAAAATTAAAAGTTCCATTCTTCACCAGGATTCGAACCCGGGACTTCAGGTTCGAAAGCTAAGCCTTTTACCACTCAGCAACCGAGCTTTACAGGCTTCTGCATTGGAGTTCGGCAATATCAATCATTACTGCTGAAGATTTTATAAAATTAAAAATGAGATTATTCTAAATTAAATTAATTGTCTTTTTAGTAATTACAGAATGTATGTACACATTGATTAATTGGTAAACTGGAATTCTTTCTTTGGTGAGTAACAATAGTAAGGACGCTTTTTTAAAAGTTAATTTTTTGGAATAGCCCGGATCGCGATACATTAAAGGGAGAATAAAATATTGGATTGGATTTATTGATGATACGTTCTTCTGGGAAAAAATGCCTTAAGTGTACCTTTATATTTTAAATAACCATCGAAACTTCATACAATACATAATAAACAGCACATACAGTACATACTAAACAGTACATACCTGTGACTATTGAAAGAATTCTACCACTTCTGTCACTGATCTTATTTTTCCAGTAAAGACTTATGACATCTTTATACACGGCTGCCGACAGTGAATTCAGGCCAGACGACAACGTACTTCCGGACAGAGAAATAAAAGCATGTTATGGGTATTTTTACCCAGATTTAGTGATATCTTGGATAGTCATGTGGTGAGCAAGGGCGAGCGAGGAAAACATTATATCTAGTTGTCCCCCTTTTCCTTTCCAAAACCAAACAAAATGTTGACTTTTTTTTATCCCCGACCCACAAAATATAAATAGATATAAACATTTAAAAAACATATATATCCACGCTAGGGCATTATAATCTAACATAATAAGAATGAACAACAGCTGGGTCTGAATTGCTTAAAAGTAACTCTCTTTAGAAATGGAGACCAATTATCTTTAACAAAGGAGCCATCAATTTCACTAATGGCAATGTCTTTGATTCCGAATATTAAGAATGAGTACAGGGTTTTACATGACTACGCGAACCCAGTTACTGCCTGCTTATTTTTCCACATCTGCCTGGTCATGCGGTTTGTGCTCTGGACTGTCGTTCGGATTTATCGATGTTCGAGAGTTGAAATCCTGCCTGCACCCATCCCCCGTCGTCCTGCGGGAGGTTTGGACTAGGAAGTAAACTATCTTCGACTCTGAAGGAACATCCGAAACATGTTAAACATTTTAGAAACAAACAAACAAACACATCTCGTTTATTTTGTATTTAAACATGATCTGGATCCCCTTTTCCCAAACCTCAAGCTGACCCCTTCCGCGATCCCCTTCTTAACTCTATCTCTCCGTAGTTATTTATCACATTCTGGTGGAATCAACGCTGGTATTGTCAGTTAGGAGAGAAAGAGTTAACCAATTCCACTGTATTTGCTTTTATCTGTAAGCCTTAATGGAATCCTAAATTTTAAAGTTGGTTGTTATTATTTCTTCTGATGTGAATAGAATTGCATGTACTAGAGCATAAGGTACATTTAGTTATAAAGTAATGTCAATTGGTATCTACCTTAGCGCTCCACTAAAAAGTCCAGCAATAAACAGACCAGGAAGACCTTGTTGGTCGCTCAATACATCCATCACAAACATTGGTAGCACCTGATAAAAAACAAACAAACACGTCAGGGTATTATCTCCAGTTAGCGACGTACACTTAGACTCCAAACAGAGTGTAATAACCTAATGAAACTCAAGAAATCATGAGTTGATCATATGCTTTATTGTAGAAGAATAACAAAACAGTTTACGATACAACAGTACACACACACACAAGCTGACCTGGACACCAAGACTTTTTGACACACAAGAACAGATCAGTTCACAACATACAAGAACATAAATACACAACACAGAGCGACGTACATTTAGACTCCAAACTTAGCGTCATACATTTAAACTCCAATCGTAGTTCTTAGTGTAGGAGTCAGTCTACAGTTACCTTTCATTTTAGTTTTAATGTTTATGAATCTAAACGTAACCACGCTATATCTATAATGTTGTAATTTCAACTGTTTTTTTTTAAACAATAATCGAGTTGTATTATTTGTAACTACGAGGCCCAGTGGCTGAGCGGTAAAGCGCTTGACTTCCGAACCGTGTTCCGGGGTTCGAATCCTGGGATTTTTAATTTCGGGATCTTCGGGCGTCTCTGGATCCAACCATCTCTAACCTTAGTTGGGAAAAGTAAAGGCGGTTGGTCGTTGTTCTAGCACCAGTGGCGTCACTAGGGTGGGTGTCACCCGGTGCGGTCAGCTCAGGGTGTCACCCTCGCCTTTAAAAATCCTTTTTTATTTTCTTCGTTTGTTCGTTGCGCTGTAATACACATAAGTTTAGAATTACCTACGCTATTTGATTGTTGAACAACTACAACCTGAGTGTTCGTTAATTTTCAAAATTCAGTTGTTTATTACAATAAATATAGTAAGCCACAGAATCAGATGACCTTTACATCATTTGTCCTATAGACCACAAGGTCTGAAAGGGGAACTACTTTTACTATTATTGGTAACTGTTAGCTTATCAAATTTTTTCTGGAAATTAGCTAAAGCGAATTACAATACTGTTACGGAGTGTGTGTGTATGTTTCTATTGACTGATGAATTCTAATGTAACCTTTAAGTTGCATAGATGCAAACGAGTTTATCAAAATAAGTGAACGGCAGACGAAAGTTGATTTCAAGTCGGAGTCGAAAGATAGGACGACGTGATGACTGTGGTTTTGAAAAGAGTTAAAATATACTTTCACTTGTCGACCCGCGGTGCAGCATTCGCCTCTATTTAGTGACGGGGGAATACAGAGAAGATTAATTGTTCTCCCCCCCCCCCCCCTTTTCTTTTTTTTTCTGAGCCTCACTTTCTGTCGCCGCGAAAGTTACGTGGGATAACTCTAGTCCGACAGCTGGCGGATCCGGGGGGGGGGGGGGCGATTGCCCCCACTCGGCCGATCCCCTCCCGAAGGGGGGACGGGACGGAGGACTTTTAGGAAAGAAATCACACAATTTGTATACGAATTTAATAATTATGTTAATAATATATACTAATTATTTATATTTCAACCTATTTTTAGATTATTTCGCCCCCCTTTAGTATGTTGGCCGATTTGGTGGGATGGGAAGGTGGCGATGGCATCAATCCGCCCCCCCCCCCCCCCCTGTGACAAGTCAAAAGCTTGATGTCAGAGTCACTCAAACTTATCACAGCAATAATTATATTTTATCATTATTTATTCATTTTATTTTTCTTATTTCCCCGTTCTATTCCCAATTTCATCACCCGCCCCACCTTTTCCTCTCCAGGCTAGACCTAGTCCACCACCTTGGCGATAGCTAGGCCGCGTCCTTCGACTTCTCTTATCTTGATCGGGGAAAGATAAGCACACAATCTCTTTGGTCTTACCCGCCGGATGTCTGACGGCCGCAGTTGACACCACCTTGGGTGGAATGCGAGTCAATCTTTCTTCCCCCCCCCTCCCACGTCTCTCTTTGATCTAGAAGATCAATCGGACCAACACGCCTTTCCAAGACTTCCACCTCGAGTCAAATTCACCCACGTGAGAGATAACCTTCGGTCAATCCCATTTCCTGTTTCCGCCCACCTCTTTCAGGACTTTATAAAGTAAATCCAAATCATACCAGACCCTCTTATTTCTCATTCTCGTTGAACAGTCGAGTCTGGACTATTTCATTCACTTTTACTCCTAGAGGAATACCTAGTGGTAAGCCCAACTTAATCACACGTTCCATCTTAATTATTTCTCACTGGATATTGTCATGTGTATTTTATTATTTCATTTACATTTAATTAGTGCATTGTGTATTTCTCACTGTCGTAAGTAGAAAACATAAACATGGCATATGTATTTATTTATGTATTGCATTAACCTATTAATGCTACGTTGCTCAATTGATCGTTGATGCAACCATGTATATATTTGTACATCTTATTTTATTTCCTTTATCTCGGCTGACCGCCTTAATAATTTTACTAGCGCACTAATACTGCGCTTAGAAAAGAGATTATCTCCCCTTTAGTCATTCTACTTTGACGAGAGTTGCGCCTCTTGAACGGACACTCTCCTTTCAGGCGCACTCCATTGTTCTCGGCCGACGGCCATGTGTAAACAAATCGTCATGGTCGCTGACCACCGCCCCTTCCGCCCCCCCCCTTTTTTTTTCTCTTTCCAACTTGTGTCGTTTATTTGATATTATTATTTCCCCTTTTTATGTACATTTTTATATTGCTACTATCAGCTATCTATTTTCCAAATCCCATTTGTCATCATCTCCCCTTTGTGCTCTAAAGCAATTTTACCTATCTGACGAATGCACCTCAGTCGAGGGCATCGACAAGATGCATGAGAGACATGTCCTAACTTGTCTTTATTTATCCGCAGCCTCCCTCAGGTGTCTGCCTATTTGTTTGGATATATTGCCTTTGCACTTAGTGCTTTTCAGCATAACACACTGGCCTATTTGCTATTGAGAATCATCTCCCGCCTATGTGGATCTACTCAACTATACTACTTGGCGCTATCGGCTCTTCTTGTCTGCCTATTCCACAGCCCACCTGTCAACTTATTAAGTACGACGTCCCTATAGAACCAGAGTCTGTGCGGGACGTCATAGCTACGCCAAACCCTCTGCAACTCACTGGACTTATCCTGCTAACGACGCTGCCCACGGCAGATCTGCTCTGCCCACAGTACCCTTGTGCCCACGGTAGCCGGCCACCCGCCCTACTGTCCCCACAACAGATATCAGGACTTTGGATTGAGACTCCACAAGAACTGTATCACCGGCGTCCCTCTACCCACTAGAGCGCCACCTCCAGCTGCAGAACCTCAATTGATTAGGGAACATGAAATGCACCAAGATACCTGTGTGTAGTCGCTGAATGAACTCTATGTTGTCTTTTGTATTTGTGTGTATTTTTCTGTTGTGTTGTCTTTATATGAGAAAAGAGTCCTTGTAATCACAACAAATTTCCGTAAGGATCAATAAAGCAGTCTTAGTCTTAGTCTTAGTCTCAAGCTAGGACACAGCCAGCTGCGACATCAACAGGACAATCAGCTAAGTTCAGAAGACAAAGTGACATACTCTCTTATTGAGTGCAAGAGTGATGATTAAATACAGTATTGCTTAGAGATAGATGCAAACCCACCCCTTTTTTATTCTTTTATGTAAATATTTATGTAAATAAATATTCTTCAATTTTTAACTTTGTATCTCTCTTTCATTGCTTGTCTCGTTGCCTGCTCCCGATTTATATGCTGACGGGTTGGTGTGTGATAATCTCAAAAATAAGCATCCCCTAGACATTAAACGCGCCAAACACACGTCACATTCGCTAACCTGTCACATAAATGGTGGTCCGTCCGGGATCTAACCCATTTTTACAGCAGGCACGAACAGGCAGCAATATCTAAGTTCCCTATCAATATTTTTTCTTGCTAAAAATATTTATAAGTATCATCACTTCACATTACTGAGGGTGTCACTTCTGTCATAATTTCATTTATTATTATTATTGCATTTCATGTGTAATATTTTCTTGCAGGAACTTTGTGATTAACGTAGGCAGACACTACATTTCCTTTATACTCCTTCTTACGTTCAGCGACTTAATTTCACTTACCCACTTTCCTCAATTCTAGCGCTAATCCTATCATCACTCTATCTGCCCCTCCACTATCCTGGTACCCCTCATTACCCACCCCTCATGGCTATGGCCAGCGGCACAAGCTCGAAAGCAGAATCTGACAGCAAGCAGCGGATAGCAGATATCATGGATGAGGCTAAATTGTTTATCGACGCAGAGCGGAATGAATACATCAAGGGACGACTTGCTGCTCTTAAAAGAGAGGAAGAAAAAAAGAAAGGAGAAGGAAGACCAAAAGGAAGAAAGAAGATTAGCAAGGGCGCATGAAATAGCTATGGAAAGGAAGAGAAGGGAAACAGAAACAGCTTTAAAGGAAAAAGAAGCTGAAATAGCTATTGCTATAGCTACTGCTAAAGAAAGAGAAAGAAAGGAAGCTGAAATAGCTATTGCTAAAGAAAGGGAAAGAAAGGAAGCTGAAATAGCTATTGCTAAAGAAATTACAGAGAGAGAAAAGGAAATAACTCTGTGGGAGATAGAAAAGAGAAGCAGAAAACGGAGAGAGAAAGGATAGCCGCGGACAAGGAGAACGAGGCCACCTGCCAGGCTTTTTCCGAGTCTCGCCCGGCTAGCCCAGCCTCCATTCAAAGTTCCTTGAACGGTCTACCCCACATGCCAATGGAGCACTTCGACGACAAGACAGAGAACATCGAAGTTTATCTTGTCCACTTTGAGGAAGTATCACGATTCTACGGTCTGCCAGAGGAAAAATGGTTCTTCCGGCTATCCCAATGCCTTCGAGGCAAAGCCTACGAAGTGTACTCCAAACTCCCCTCCGGCCGGCGAGAAGACTACGCAGCCCTCAAACAGGCGCTACTCGTCCAGTTCGAGCTGACCGCCGAGGCCTACCACAAAAAGTTCAGAGGGTCCCGCCTCGAACACAGAGAGACCTACGGCAACCTCTGCGAAAGGCTGGACAGGTACCTCATAAGGTGGCACGCTCTCAGCCAATTGCCGGAGACATTTGACGGCCTAGCGAGCCTCATACTCTCTGAGCAACTTTTGGAATGCATGTCCCCAGAGGTCAGAGTTTATGTCAAGGACAACAAGCAACCGCACCCGCTGACATAGCTTCCGCACCCGCTGACATAGCTGACCGGCACTTGAACGCCCGTAAAGACTTAAAAGGCAAAGCAACCGCGACAGACCAGCAAACAGACCAACCAACTTCTCCTGCCCAATCCGACTTGGCTCCTAAAACTCCCCAGCACAATCAGGCACCAGGCCGGCAATCAGCCCCTCATAACCACAATAACCGCCCCAACCACCAGTCTCGCTATAACCAGGCTAACTACTCTCAGCGTGACTCACGTCATGGCGCGCATGGCAGTAGACCCACCCTACACGGCAGCAGCAGGCCCCACGGACCCTATCTATGGTAACGCCAGTCCCTCAGCCCTCTGCGATTGATCCATTTGACCAATCAGAGGAGGACACATACGTCGTCTCCACGATGGCGTGGCTCCTCAACCCACTGCCATTGATCTCAGCGACCCAGAGCTCCCACGAGTGCTACCTCACCCCACCTCTACTTCTCCGGGAGTAGAGAACATTTTGGCCAACGGTGTTGAAGTTTTGGGCCTATACGACTCAGGCTTTTCGTTTAGCGCGGTTATCAATAAGACGCTGATTGACCCATCTGATCTCACTTCTGATGATATTAAATGGACCTTGCCATGTATAAATCAGTTTGTTTCTCATGTCAGGTAACCATAACTTCACTTTGTCTCCTTGTTAAAAATTTCTAAGCTTACTGTATTCATTTAATATTCTTTCACTTTGAATATTGACTTCAGCTTCTTGAGTTTTTTCACATGGCTTTATGACTGTAATATTTGTATCAAAATCTTGTTGAAATGTTTTCGTTTCTGAGTTATTTTGTTTTGACTTAGACAGTGAGTCATTTTTGTCTGGTATAATATTTTCAACAGGTTTGTTACTTTGTTCAACATTCGTGCGTTGTTCTGGAACTTTTGTCTTAGGATTTTTCATTTGACAAACTTGACATTGACTAACATGTTTCTTAACATCTTTCGTAATGCTCGGCCAATAAAATTTGTCAAGAATGCTTTTCTTTGTCCTCGTCACACTTGCTAGTTTAGTATGTAGAAAATTGTGATTCTTTTCAATGATGTCTTGAGTATATTTCAGTGGTAAAATGATTTGTTCAACAAACTTATAGGTATCATAATTAACACTTTTCTTCACAAGTATTCCTTCTTTAAAATAAGGTACATTAAGTCCTGGCTGCTTTACAATTGTTTGCGCTTTCTGGTACATCCTTGTCAAAGTTGTATCTTTCTTCTGGTCAGCTTTAAATTCTTCATTATTAAATAGTTAAAGTTCAGTAGTATTCTTGTTGTACTCATAAACAATGTCACAGGCTCACTCAGTCACTGTTTGTCTCTTTCTCTTCAGTTTCATTTCTTTCTGGTTCTTGTATTTCTTTAAGTTTCCTTTCTTCTTCTTCTTTGTCTTCTTTACGTCTTCTTTCTTCTGCCTTACGTTGTTGTATATCGTAATTTATTTGTTGAGTGCCCACCATTCCTCCATTCTTTCTTGTGGGATGTGAAAGGCAGCGGCTAATTTGAGGTATTCTTTCCACAAGTACGAGACCAATGCCATTGTAATAACTTAATATCTGTACTATTTATAAGTACTGCCTACACTAGCGATGACCGACACCTGTCCACAGGTGAGAGGTTAACTATGGCTGACCTAGTTAAATATCGATCGGTGTCTCTGCAAGTGGTCAGTATTTGTAAACAAACTAGTGTACAACTAGCTTTAGTAACGTTGCTTTCACAGCTTAGTAAATGTAGCTTTCACAGCTTAGTAAATATATCTTTTACAGCTTGGTAAATATAGCTTTCACAGCTTAGTAAATGTAGCTTTCACAGCTTAGTAAATGTAGCTTTCACAGCTTAGTAAATGTAGCTTTCACAGCTTAGTAAATATAGCTTTTACAGCTTGGTAAATATAGCTTTCACAGCTTAGTAAATGTAGCTTTCACAGCTTAGTAAATGTAGCTTTCACAGCTTAGTAAATATAGCTTTTACAGCTTGGTAAATATAGCTTTCACAGCTTAGTAAATGTAGCCTTCACAGCTTAGTAAATGTAGCTTTCACAGCTTAGTAAAGGTAGCCTTCACAGCTTAGTAAATGTAGCTTTCACAGCTTAGTAAAGGTAGAAAATGTAAGGTACTGACCTTAAAACAGATGATCTTTCCCGTTTCGTTGCAATGATTGCACGTCTTGTTGAAGTTTTTCTGACAGAGGCTTTTCTTGTAATGCTTGATTTGAGGCTTTGTCGTTACGAGAGGCTATGATTTATTCGTTAGAGGCTTTTACTTTTAAATTCGTAGATCTTGCTAGAATGTGCCGACGTTATTCTTTGAAAATGCAGTATGTGATGCTTGTCTTCGTCGGTGTCTTTATTTATAGATGCCTTTTTTCCTCAGGAGGTGCCAATATATGTGACGTATTTATTCTTCGATGCCTTTCTTTGACGGAGATGCCAATATATGTGATGCCTTTACTCTTCGATGCTCTTTGTCGGAGGTGCCAATATATATGACGAGCAGATTGAGAATTGTATTAATAAGTTGATGAATTGATATGAAATGAAGAAAGAAACATCTCTCTGTATTTTCTTCAAACTTCTTTAATAACTTCTTCAACTTTCACATCGAATTAACTTCTTAATTCAATAACAACTTGACTTGATACTTTATAAATAAAACTTAAATGATACATGAAACTTCACTTAGTATAACTTCAACTTCAACTACTAAAACTTTACTTAATGGACCCGCTAATATCACAAAACTTATTACTAATCGAGGACTGAGTGAGGACCAATGCTCTACAAGAACTACTAATATGCGAGGACCATCGCTCTACAAGAACTACTACTATGCGAGGACCCCGTCTAACTCACTTCCCCCTAATTTATACTTTCTTTGATCGTACGTTCCAGAATCATGGAACCTTCTCAGATAATTATTTTTGTAACTTTGACCTTCTAGAAGCTGACGTGTGCTATTTTTTCCCCTTAACCTCTTTCTTTGATTGGATACCTAAAATTAACTTGTTTACGCTGGACACTTGCACTAGTTTGAACTCGCTTCTAGAAACTGGTCGAAATAGGTCACAGACTCGACTCGTGACAGAGCATTTGAATAAGAGATTGACCCTTTACAAAACAATTAGATCAATTAGATATTTATTATAAGATATTACATTCACTTTCCCCTATCCTTTGCGTCTGCTGGACCGCTGGGGCACCACACAAGATCTGTTAACCTTCTTCTCTTCTATGTCATTTGTCTTTGATAGAATTTCGTTCTGCTGTTCATTCTGAAAATATTGAAACCTGCCTTTTTACCTGCCTGGGTGGAACACTCCGGGGGCCGATTTTGAGTCTGTGTTTCCACATAAACTGTCTTTGTAACCTTTTTTTTTTGTAACTTTGAAGGCTAAGAATAGACACGACTTTCACTCCCTTTATATATATATATATATATACACACACACACAACACAAACAAATACAAACTCGAAACAATAATTGCACTTTAATTTTTTTTTATTCCTTTGAGATTTTGTAGTATTTAAACTGTAGGCCCTACGGTCTACGAAGGCACTAAAAAATTAAATGCTAGTCGACATCAAATTATCAGACCATCATCTAAATTATAAAAGTAAATTACAACATCATATTAGGTGAAATTGTAATTTGTTTTCATATCAGTTGAAAATGTTTATTATCTCCAGAACATCATGTGCTGTCTGTTCAAGTCTATAGCTGCTCAAATGAAGATCTGAGAACCAATTTAAAGTTACAACAAAGTCAGGAGCAGACGGCTACAAAATCCTAAGCAGTTAGAACACTAGCACACAATGACATTGCTTGACAAAATGTCCACGTAAAAGTACAAACTAGAAAAGCCACAACGTTCTGAACATAGTCCCATAAAGACTAGGAATACGGCCTTTTAATGAAATCTTCGAACTCGAAGTCAATGCTTTATTACAAAGCTTATATCAACTCACTCTGATTTCAAGTTTAAACACGTTATTTCTCCCACACCCATTCTTGAATCAAGTTGAAACTTTGCACAATTAATCATTGTAGTAGAGCATACATGAATCACTAGAAAAAAAAATTAACCAATAAGTCAATTAATTAATGGCAATTAATTATTTTGTTTGATACCAGCAAAGGAAATTAATCCTTCCGTATCCACATATATACCTAAATATGCAGGTTTTGTCCCTTTAGATAATTGTACACTTTATTTTTTCCACACCCACTCTCGGATCAAGTTATAACTTAAAACATTTATTGTACCCAAAAAAATAAATCAATGAACCAACAATGTTGTTAATAAACCAATCGAAGTAAAAAAAAACAAACAAACCTTACAGTAAAAGGTATAAAAAAAGAGTACAAAGAACCCATTAAAGACATTGTTACACCAGAAAATAGACATAAAACAGTTGTTTTCAAACAAACAAACAACTCCAAATATGAGATACTCATAGCTATGTCATCTAGAACAAGTCACAGTGGTTCGTGTTATTTATCTAGTCACAGAATAGTATTAAATTGGTACTTTGGAATTGGACCATTTTATTTGAGTCCAATGTGTCTTTGATCCCGAACAGATTTCTGGAAGTCGAACATTTTGGGAAAGCCGGCCAACACCGGTCGAGTGACGTCTGATTCTGCCTGCTATTGAAGGAAGCCTCGAACGTTGCAGCCCACTTGGAAGCAAAGGTTTCAAGAAAGTCTTCAATGAACAAAAAGGAAGACAGAATACATTTTGAACAGAAAATAAAAGAAATGCTGGCTAAATATAACAGCCACGTGCTTCCCAGTAGGTCATAGGTCATGGCTTATTTAAGTCAATGAGCTCTAATAAAGTCAAAATGACAATTACTTCACGGAATGGGACTCAAATCTGTACACTCTTTCCTCCTTATGACATCACAGCGTTGTTGTAAAGCCATGGCCGCTTTACGTAAAAAGCTTTAAAATGACTTTATTAGCCTAGATCAATAGATGTATATTTACTTTTGTTATTTTTCATAGTTTTATATATATATTATACAACCATTTTTAGTTTTACATTATACATATTTACACTGTATCTGGTCCGTAATAACGACCGCTGACACACTACATTATTTCTTACAAATGTTTCTGTGTTCGAACAATTCGGTTCACGACCAAAATTCTGAAATGAATTCAAGTAGAATCCCTAGGTATGACTGTAGTACAGCTTGTGTACCTAGGTATGACTGTAGTACAGCTTGTGTACCTAGGTATGACTGTAGTACAGCTTGTGTACCTAGGTGTGACTGTAGTACAACTTGTGTACCTAGGTGTGACTGTAGTACAGTTTGTGACAATTAGCTTATAGGAAATATAAAAAGAAAATCTGGACGTGCAGAAGTTGAAGTTCCAAGCAGGTGTAAAGGGGATTGCGGGCCCCCAGGGCACATCGTAGAACTCGTACACTACTGATTCATCTATTAAGCGGGGCTTCCATCAAGCGCCGTGATACACGATGTCTGCCCTCGCAAACCCCTTACACAGGCTGTAAGTTACATTATAACAGAATAGGAAGTTACATTATAACAGAATCGTAAGTTACATTATAACAGAATCGTAAGTTACATTATAACAGAATCGCGTATTCTCTTAACAATTCAATTTTTAAAAATGTTTCACTTGCAGTGAAGTTATAAGCGCAAATGTTCAATAAAAAATGTTCATATCTTTTGTTGTATTAGTAATAACTCAGTTTACTGTCTTCTTTGAATCATGACTAGTGCTGCCATGCTAGAGAGTATCAAAGTTACAGCTGACACAACTGGTGCTGATTTGGCGCCATTTTCCATGTCATCTAGAGGAGAATCTGAGGACAGACAAAAATAAATAATGACTTCGTTGAAGAAATATGAAACATAGCTGCCTCACTATATGCGCACTATATGCCTCACTATATTCCTCACTATATGCCTCACTATATGCCTCACTATATGCCTCACTATATGCCTAATGTGACGTCTTTATAGAATCTAGGTTTTGTCTCTTACAGAAATATTTGCTCATTTCTAATGAGTCACATCCCGATCACCCAGCATCATTAGAAACGTGACATTGTTACTTTGGAGTGGATTGGATCTTGAAGAGATAGTGTTGAGAAATTACTACATACAAGAATGTCATATGACATCATGAATCGAAAGTTTGTTGCTCTAAATTTTTAGGTGGCGAAAAGTGTGGGTACTTCAATCTAGATCAGAATTATTTTCCTTTTTATTGCTATAAAAACTATAAATAGTATTGCTTATCATTATCTAATCAATTGTAATCTTTCTAAATCTAACCCTCGTTGGAGATTTTTCTGTCGCAACCAAGTGCTATATATGTAGCAAATCTGTAGGAGCAAGACATTATTATTATCAAGGGGTAACGAAATTTCAGTCTGAATAGAAACAATGTCAAGGACGCCATAACTCCTTTACTACAAGGGAAAGAGCTCAGAAATAGGATTCTACACTGCATAAAACTGCTAGAAACTGCTGCAAATTGTATATCAACTTTAACAGGTTAAATAAAATACTTCGCTTATCTGTTGAACATCTGATACACCAAAAATCTTTCCATTTATTTATTTACCTCCATTTATAAAAACTCTCCAATACTAAAACGAAAACATACATACACAGATACAATACACTACACACACAATCGTATACTTTTTAAAGGATAGCGAGAAGTAAATAGCTACGAGGAAGTCAGCCTAAAGAGTAAATAGCTGCGAGGAAGTCAACCTAAAGAGTAAATAGCTGCGAGGAAGTCAGCCTAAAGAGTAAATAGCTGCGAGGAAGTCAGCCTAAAGAGTAAATAGCTGCGAGGAAGTCAGCCTAAAGAGTAAATAGCTGCGAGGAAGTCAGCCTAAAGAGTAAATTGCTTATACGTTACTGCGTATTGAGCTTACAGTGGAGGACATTTGTCCGTGCAATGTAAACTTCCTTGTCTCTCATGGCTGTATCATCGTCATTGTCGTCACAGCTAGCTGCCTTAAGACATTGTATCAACAGTAACACATCATGCCTGCAATGAAAGGTCTACAGGTTAGATTGAGTATCGATATGTATTTACAAGGAAACACCAACTTCTTTTGTGTTATTGTCGACTGTCAATAAAGGTGTGAAAAACAAAGAGATTTTCGCTGTTCACTACATGACATCTTATCCCCGAGCGCCTTCTAGCATCTTATTCTTAAGAACTCTGTAGCACTATCTTCGAGCACCCTATACTGTAGCACTATCTTCGAGCACCCTATACTGTAGCACTATCTTCGAGCACCCTATACTGTAGCACTATCTTCGAGCACCCTATACTGTAGCACTATCTTCGAGCACCCTATACTGTAGCATACTATCCTCGAGATCCCTACATTATCATATCCTCCCAAACTGTACATCATTCTACCCTCAAATAACCTGTAGTATTGGGGTTAGGGTTAACACCCTAAAGCATCATATCTGCTATTACTCTAGAGCATCCTATCCTCAAGTCACCGTTGCATTAGAGCTTTGAATGTTCTAAGATATCATGAGGAGGGTCCAAATAGGAAAAAAAAATGAGCCCCCCACTTGAGGGTGTCTCCAAATGAGTGTCCTAAATTTGTTTTTACATTGAATAATACGCCATTAGGCCTATGTCATGATGTCCAATGTCAAAATGCAGAGGCTCTAAAGAGGTCAAGCCCCCCCCCCCACAAATCCATAGCTACGGTTGGGGTCCCCCCCCCGAAATGAAATCCCCCCGCAGGGGGGGGGGAGACGGACTTTAGGGACTGATTTTTTGCTTTGATTTTGTTTATTTTAAGTGAGATTTCAATACTAAACCATTACTTGCCCCAGCGCAGTCGTCCGCGCCCTCCCCGTTAGTCAGCTAGGGTCTGGAGAGCGATGTAAACTCACCCAGTGGGGTCCGAGAGAGTTTTAAGAATGAAAACAAACTTATATTGTGTGGTATAGGCACTTTGGTGTCAAAAACCGTTTGGCTACCTAACAAGTGGGCTCGAACACCGCTCGAGCTGAGTTCTGTTTATTGACCGCCTAAAGGCAGCACGGAATCCTTCTCCCACTCCCAGATACCCACTTCACTCATAGGTCCACAATAGAGTTGGGCCATAGAGCACTGAGCATGAAAATAGCAATAGACTAAAAAAAATCCCCCCCCCCCCCCATATTTAAAAAAATATTTACAACAATTTTGGTATCCAAATGTACATTCTGAATGTACGGAAAAAGTGTTTCGTATAATAGAAAAACAATCCATGTAACGCCTTACAAATGAGCTATTAAAAAAAAAATGTTATTTTTCGAGGAACATATGTACGAAATTTCACGCGAATCGTACGACAGTTGATGAGTTGATCTCTTGATCACTGAATGGTATTTTTGCGTCTATAAATCTAACGATAATGTCTTGATACCGAAGATTTGTATGTGTGCAGTGTTTTACATAGCTACGTAAACCCAGTTGCGACCTGAATATTTTTCCACATCTCGCGCGGACAAAGTTGTTTGTTAACAAAACCACATTGTAACACTGCAGAATGTTTTGTTTAAAGCCACATTTTCGCACTGCAGAATCATTTGTTAACAAAGTCACATTTTAGCACTGCAGAATCATTTGTTTAAAGCTACATTTTCGCACTGCAGAATCATTTGTTTAAAGCTACATTTTCGCACTGCAGAATCATTTGTTAACAAAGTCACATTTTAACACTGCAGAATCATTTGTTTAAAGCCACATTTTAGCACTGCAGAATTATTTGTTACAAAGTCACATTTTAGCACTGAGAATCATTTGTTAACAAAGCCACATTTTAGCAATGCAGAATTATTTGTTAACAAAGTCACATTTGAGCAATGCAGAATCATTTGTTAGCAAAGTCATATTTTAGCACTGCAGAATCATTTGTTAACAAAGTCACATTTTAGCACTGCAGAATCATTTGTTTAAAGCCACATTTTAACACTGCAGAATTATTTGTTTAAAGCCACATTTTAGCACTGCAGCATTATTTGTTTAAAGCCACATTTTAGCACTGCAGATTTTTTTATTTTAAGCTACATTTTAGCACTGCAGAATCATTTGTTAACAAAGCCACATTTTAGCACTGCAATATCATTTGTTAGCAAAGTTACATTTTAGCACTGCAGAATTATTTGTTTAAAGCCACATTTTAGCACTGCAGTGTCATTTGTTAACAAAGTCACATTTAAGAACTGCAGAATCATTTGTTTACAAGGTCACATTTTAGCACTGCAGATTCATTTGTTAACAAAATCTCATTTTAGCACGGCAGAGTCATTTGTTAACAAAATCTCATTTTAGCACGGCAGAAACATTTGTTTAAAGCCTTATTTTAGCACTGCAGAATCATTTGTTAAGAAAGTCACATTTTAGCACTGCATAATCATTTGTCAACAAAGCCACATTGTAACACTGCAGAATCATTTGTTAACAAAGTCACATTTTAGCACTGCAGAATCATTTGTTAACAAAGTCACATTTTAGCACTGCAGAATCATTTGTTTAAAGCCACATTTTAACACTGCAGAATTATTTGTTTAAAGCCACATTTTAACACTGCAGCATTATTTGTTTAAAGCCACATTTTAGCACTGCAGATTTTTTTATTTTAAGCTACATTTTAGCACTGCAGAATCATTTGTTAGCAAAGTTACATTTTAGCACTGCAGAATTATTTGTTTAAAGCCACATTTTAGCACTGCAGTGTCATTTGTTAACAAAGTCACATTCTAGAACTGCAGAATCATTTGTTTACAAGGTCACATTTTAGCACTGCAGAGTCATTTGTTAACAAAATCTCATTTTAGCACGGCAGAGTCATTTGTTAACAAAATCTCATTTTAGCACGGCAGAATCATTTGTTTAAAGCCACATTTTAGCACTGCAGAATCATTTGTTAACAAAGTCACATTTTAGCACTGCATAATCATTTGTCAACAAAGCCACATTGTAACACTGCAGAATCATTTGTCAACAAAGTCACATTTTAGCACTGCAGAATCATTTGTTAACAAAGTCCCATTTAAGAACTGCAGAATCATTTGTTTACAAGGTCACATTTTAGCACTGCAGAGTCATTTGTTAACAAAATCTCATTTTAGCACGGCAGAATCATTTGTTAACAAAATCTCATTTTAGCACGGCAGAATCATTTGTTTAAAGCCACATTTTAGCACTGCAGAATCATTTGTTAACAAAGTCACATTTTAGCACTGCAGAATCATTTGTTAACAAAGTCACATTTTCGCACTGCAGAATCATTTGCTAACAAAGTCACATTTTAGCATTGCAGAGTCATTTGTTAACAAAGTCACATTTTAGCACTGCAGAATCATTTTTTTAAAGCCACATTTTAGCACTGCAGAATCATTTCTTTAAAGTCACATTTTAGCACTGCAGAATCATTTCTTTAAAGCCACATTTTAGCACAGCAGCATTATTTGTTTAAAGCCACATTTTAGCACTGCAGAATTTTTTGTTTAAAGCTACATTTTAGCACTGCAGAATCATTTGTTTAAAACCAAATTTTAGCAATGCAGAATTATTTGTTTAAAGCCACATTTTAGCACTGCAGAATCATTAGTTTAAAGCCACATTTTAGCACTGCAGAATCATTAGTTTAAAGCCACATTTTAGCACTGCAGAATCATTTGTTTAAAGTCACATTTTAGCACAGCTGAATCATTTGATAAAAAGTCTTTTGTTGGCCATTTTTTTATATTAAATTTTCTCCTTCAAATCTCCGAGTAAGTTTAAAAAGTGACTTAAACTTCTGGTTTGGAACTTTGTTCAATGCTACATAACTCAAGCGATATTGAGCTAAATCAACTCTGATATCTCAGACGTCCAAGCTTGTTTTACATCATGAGGAGGTATATGTCATTGGGCGGTATAACTACGACGTCCATACTTTAAACTAACCATCAAATCTTTTTTAATAAGTAAGTAAGTAAGTAAGTAAGTAAGTAAGTAAGTCAATAAGTAAGTAAGTAAGTAAGTAAGTAAGTAAGTAAGTAAGTAAGTCAATAAGTAAGTAAGTAAGTAAGTAAGTAATTCAGTAAGTAAGTAAGTCAATAAGTAAGTAAGTAAGTAAGTAAGTAAGTCAATAAGTAAGTAAGTAAGTAAGTAAGTAAGTCAGTAAGTCAATAAGTAAGTAAGTAAGTAAGTCAGTAAGTCAATAAGTAAGTAAGTAAGTAAGTAAGTAAGTAAGTAAGTCAATAAGTAAGTAAGTAAGTCAGTAAGTCAATAAGTAAGTAAGTAAGTCAGTAAGTCAATAAGTAAGTAAGTAAGTAAGTAAGTAAGTCAGTAAGTCAATAAG